>VMDO01007374.1:0-91702 GCA_007922755.1 Pedetes capensis
TTTTTGATGAGGTTAGCCAGAGGGGTGTCTATTTTATTAAACTTTTCAAAGAACCAGCTATTAGTCTTATTAATTTTTTGAATTATCTCTTTAGATTCTAATTGAGATATTTCTCCCTTTATTTTTGTAATCTCCCTCTGTGTGTTCCATTTAGGGTTTTTGTTGTTGTTGTTGTTGTTGTTGGATTTCTAGTGTCTTAAGCTGTGTCATTAGGTCATTTATTTGTCTCATCTTTATTTTATTGATGAAGGCACTTAGTGCTATAAACTTCCCTCTTAAAACTGCCTTTGCTGTATCCCATATGTTTTGGTGTGATGTGTTTTCATCATCATTTGATTGTAGGAATTTTTTAAATTCCAATTTGATTTCATGAATAATCCATGGGTCATTCAGTAGTGAATTATTCAGTCTCCATGAGTTTGTAAAGTTTCTGGAATTATTCATGTTCTTGAGCTCCAATTTTATCCCATTATGATCTGATACAGAACATGGAATAATTTCTATTTTCTTGTATTTGTTGAGGGAGTTCTTATGGACTAGCATATGATCTATTTTAGAAAACATACCATGTCCAGCTGAGAAGAATGTGTATTCCTCATCGTGTGAATGAAATATTCTGTATATATCTGTGAGATCCAGCTGGCTTAGGGTGGAGATTAGATTTGATGTTTCTCTGTTGATTTTTTGTTTTGATGACCTGTCTCTTGACACAAGTGGAGTATTGAAGTCCCCCATTATTATTGATTCTGGTCCAATAAAGTTCTTTATATTCCATAAGGTTTGTCTTATAAAGCTAGGGGCTCCTATGTTTGGGGCATAGTTATTAAGGAGCGTTGTTGATTCTTGATTGATTGTTCCTTGTATTAAAATGTAGTGACCATCCTTATCTCTTCTAATTAGTTTTGGAGTGAAACTTAATCTATCTGAAATTAAAATTGCCACACCTGCTTTCTTTTGTTCTCCCCCTGCTAGGTATACATTTTTCCAGCCCTTAACTCTCAGTTTATTCCAGTCTTTGTGAGTTTGATGAGTTTCTTGAATACCACATATTGATGGTTTGTGTTTTTTCATCCAATTAGCCAACCTCTGTCTCTTAATTGGTGAGTTAAGACCATTTACATTAATAGAGATTAGTGAGGAGCATTTATTGTCATTTATCCAATCATTACCTGTTACTGATTTATGATTCATGTTTGCTTTGGACCTTTCTTGTGTTGGACTCATCTCTGTTAACCGGTTCTTTGATTTCCTTTGATGGGTTGTCTTAACTCTCCTGGATGTGGTAATTGATTTATAATCCTCTCCAGTGCTGGTTTGGTAGTTACATATCATTTAAAAGCTACAATGTCATTAAATGTCTTATATTCCTCATCTATTATCAATGATAATTTTGCTGGATATATTAGTCTAAGCTGGAGATTATTTTTTCTTAATATTTGAATCACCTGTGACCATTCCTTTCTAGCTTTCAATATTGATATAGAAAATTCTGCATTAATTTTTATTGGCTGTTTTTTATAAGTAATAAGGGGCTTCTGTCTTGCTGCTTACAGGATAACGTCTCTGGTCTCTAACCACAGGAATCGAGCCATGATGTGTCTGGAGGATGATCTATTTAAGTCAGCCTTCATGGGAGTCTCAGTGGTGTATATATCCATTTCCTGTGCTATCTTTGGGAAATTTTCCTTGAGGATATCATTTACTAGGTTGTGAAGGCCTCCAGTGATTCTTTCTTCTCATTCAGGAATACCCATAATTCTTATATTTCTTTTGTTCACTCTATCTGAGTTCTCTTGGAAATCTTTTTAAAAAACTTTTATCATTGACTCCATTTCTAATTGCTTGTGTTTCAGCTTGTTTATGTCATCTTCTGCCTCAGAGATCCTTTGCTCTGATTCATCCAGTCTTGAAGAGAAGGATTCTTTAGCCATGTTCAATTCTGATAATTTGGATTGAGTATCAAGCAAAGTGGCTTGATTTTTCTTAATCATTTCTAACTGGGATGACAGAGCAGCTTCCAAATTAGAAATCTTTCTTTCAATTATCTCCAGTGTATTTTTAGTATTTGTCTTTATTTCTCTTAGCATGCTTATAACCATGACTCTGAACTCCGACTCAGAGATCTCTAAGAATTGGGAGTCCTTGGAGTGATCTGTTGGGGGTTTATGATCTTTGGAGCCTTCAGCTCCATCCTGCCCCTTTGTGGTTTTTGTAGATTTACTTGATTTGCCCATAATGTGGTCCGGGAAATAGAATTTGTCTCTCCTGGTTATTCAGAACTTCTTCCTCTGTTATTCCTTTGAAACTGGTGCTGAATCTCTGGTGCTTATTAGAATTTATGAGCTGGGTATGTTCTCGGCTATTTGCTCTGAGTGGTTGACACTTTACTCTACCAGCCCAACTCCAAGGGGGATAAGGTTTAGGGAGGCGATAGATTTTGTTTCTCTTCTGTGGGGTGAGAAAGGGGGGGATCTGGTGATAGAAGAGGGGGAAGGAGGAGGTAGAGGACAGAGGCTAGTAGAAATTACTGTCAAAATTAATATTGAGGTTAAGATTTAAGGGATAAATGACTAAAACAATGACACATATATAGCTTAAGAAATAGAGAAGGAGAATAGAAACAGGGAAGGGAGTAAAAGAAGAAAGGAAGAAAAATAAGGAAGAAAAAGAGAAAAATAAAAAGGAAAAGAAAGAAAGAAAGAAAGAAAGAAAGGAAAAGAAAAAGATACAAATCTCATACATACACTCTCCCAAACACTAATAAAAACACTTGTAGTTGGATGCGGTGGTGCACACCTGCAATCCCAGTAGCTTGGGGGTCAGAGGCAGGAGGGACGCAAGCCCGATTTCTTTGCAACCCAATTAGACCCTGTCTCAAAAAGAAAAAAAAAAAAAAAGGGGTCCTGGGGTGCAGCGCATCGGTCTAGCACCTACCAAACAAGCAGGCACAGAATCCTGGGTTCAAACCCCTGTACAAAATAATAATAATAATAATAATAATAATAATAATAATAATAATAATAATGATGATGATGATGATGATGATAAAATTAAAATTTAAAAAATAAAATAAAAAGAAAAAAATAATAAAATAAAATAAAAAATAAAATAAAATTCCAGACCTCACGCATAGATGATCCCACATACATATAAAAACTCTTGTAGTCAGGTGGACGCCTGGAATCCCAGTGGTTTGGGGGATGGGGGCAGGAGGATCACAAGCATGAGATCTGTGCAGCCCAGCAAGACCCTGTCTCAAAAAGCAAAAAATATATGGGCTGGGGGCACAGCGTGTCGGTCCAGCTTCCACAAAGGAAGTAGGCTCAAGACCCTGGGTTAACCCCCATTAAAAAAAGAAACATATGTTCTTGGAGGTGGAGTCTGAACTGAGTACACCCAGTTCGACTAGGTGGAGTCCATACTGCAGGATGCAGTGCTCCCTACAGAGCTCAGGGTGGCAGTATTTCCACACAATCCGCAATAACAGTCAGTCTTACTGGGCTGATATAGCAAAACACTTCATAATAACCTGGATTTAATTGGGGCCCCGAGTGCCCAAAGAGACTGTTCCACGAAATATTCTGTGACTATTGTATTGTTCGAGAGGCAGTGGAACCTGTGGGGTCTTCCCTGGAGTTCTCCCTGTCCCACGTAGTTTGGGCACCAATTCCCCAAATCAGAGATTTCCTCCCCAAAACCTACAGCATAGGGGGAATATGGCTGCTATCATGGAGTTTTTATTGCAGGGCTTTCCGCCCACTTGGGAGGACTATATCCTCTTGTGGGCGGGATGCTCTCCCGCCAACCCAGAGGGAATCTGAAACAGATTTTGTTGTATGCTGTGATCGCGCTTGGAACTGCTCTGCTTGTGGCTAATTGTGCTGCTAGGCTCTGCCGAAAAGGAGCTCTCTGTCCGTGTCGGGCTCAGTTGCCTCCACAAACCCCAGATTTCTCCACAGCACAGTGGGTTGATTTGGGCTCTCCTCTGGTGTGTCTGGGATCTGGGTATATGTGTGCCCATATATCTGTGGAGTTCGCATCTGTAGACCTGACCCGCCACAACAGGAGGGAGGGAGCCGAGTTTAAGTTCTAGATGCAGATCGCTGGCACAGGCTTCCCCGGTCACTCCGCAGCCACTACGGATGGCAATTCCATGTGCCACCTCAAAGTGACTCACCTGGAATGTGCAGTCTGTGTCCCGCAGGCAGGGTGAGAGTGTGCTGCCAAGGTTGCACTCCGTGTTGGGTCCGGGCCCCATGGGGGTGTGTGTGCAAAGTCCCCTCCAAGTCTCTGGGATTCTATCCGCCCTCTGTGTGATGGCGAAATGGCGGCGGTCCTGCTGCTGGCCACTGTGTAGCTCCTCCGAAGCCAAATCCTTGATTTCAGTGTATGCCTAGTTTCATTCTCTATCTCTCAAACTAAATTATCACTGTTTCTATTTATTCCATTTGAGTTTTAAACCCCTAATCGAGGCTTCCCATTACTCCGGAACAGAAAGCGTGTGTTATCTGTCTGCCATCTTGACTCCACACCCGGTATTTTTTTCTTAATTTAATGTGCAGCATTCATTTTTCCATACCTCTTGAATACCTCCTATCAGTGTGTTTGTACCATTTCCCAGAATTCTCAAATGGTTATTAAATATTCTATCCCAAGACAGTGTTTCAAAATCAACATGTTCTACCTTAACCCATTTTGTGTTTTCCTCACCCTCATCTATCACTCTGAGAGTCTGGTTCCATGTGTACTCCCTCTACCCTTGCTGGGACATAGTAGCTCAGGCTGCAGTTTCTTTATTCTGTTATGAGACTGAGTATCCCCTAGCCTATTGTCTAGTTATTTGTCTTGTGTCCAGGTGGCTAGATGGGTGAAGATCTTGGGGGGAAAGGGCATGCATCTTCACTTAGAGTGGAAAGTCTCTACCATGTTTTTAAGCAAACATATAGAATGTTATCCATCATTTGGGAGAAATAGTTCACCGCTGCCATCTCAGGGACCTCAGAAAAATAGTTGGATCAGGATTTTGGTGGTCATAAATCAAAGAGGTCCCCACTTTATGTTTTCCAAATAAGGGCATAATTCTGGCAAAACAGTATTGCTCAAGTTAAAATTTTAATATCTTTGATGTTTTGCCCTTCTTATCATTAACTCCTAGGACTAGTCCTTATATTTCTCTTTCAATTAAGTGAGATGTGAACCTTTTCATTTAATACTGTGGCAGTATTCATCATTTTGGAATATTGTTGTTGTTTTATTGTTATTGTTTTCTGATTACACAGTTTCAGTCTTTTACTTTTCCAAAGTGTCAATGAAAGTTTCCAACAGTTACCCAATCTCCCTGTCCTTATCATTTTTATTCCACCCATATTTTTCAAACCCCTGATATCTCTCTCTAATGCATTCTGGACTCTACTGGTTCATGATTTCAGGTTTCCACTTGTGAAGTTTATAACAATTATGCTATAACTTTGTGCCTGAGCCAATTTTTCTTCCTCTAGCACTAATGATGAATTTCTCATTGCTAGTGGGCAATGGGCAATTCAGGCCCCAAATCCCATCTTAGCATTTTTTCCTTGGACCATTTTTACTACCTATTATGATAGGTTTGGTTCTCTGCAAAACATCGTTCAGTGGAAGTTAGCTTTCAGTGGGGTTACTATGGAACATATGCTTCTGGACACAAACCTGTGGAGGCAAAGGTTAGACAAAGAGAGAAACTGATCAGTGATGTATTCCCAGTGAAGTATTTGGATGACCCTATGGACAATTCTGAAACCAGAATGTCTATTCAGATGGCCTGTTGGGGCAGGGTTCAAAGCCTTTATACCGCCAGATTACCAGGCATTGGATCCTTCAGAGAGGGAGGCAATGGGGCAAATTGCACACAACTTTTGCATGTAGAGGTTTTATACATTTTTAGTAGATTTAGTACTATTTTTTTGCTATTACAAATGCAATTGCACTTAAAATTTTATTTCCAATCTTTCATTTCTAATTGATAGAAATATAGTAGATTTCTATGGTGAGATTTTATCCAGTAACCTTAATATAATACTCATTCTAATAGTTTAGAAATTATATTGGTTCTTACGTATAGAATTATATAATCTCCAATAACTTTTTAAATTTCTCTCTTGTCTACTTTTTATATTTTACATGTCTTTTTCTTGCCTTATTCCACTGCCAGGACCTGTAGTTGACAAGAGATTTTTGAATAAAATTATTGATAAACATCATCCTTATCTTGTGCAACTAAAAAGAAAACCATTCATTTTTTTTTACTAGAATTATGATGCTAACTGACAACTAAAATTTTAGAGTATTTTGGGTTTTTTTTTTTGTTGTATGTCAGAACTCTTTTTCATATTAGAGAAATCTACTTCTAGTTTTCTGAGAAGTTTTATTATGATTGGGTGCTGAATACCATCAAATGCCTTTTCTGCATCTGTTGAAATGATATTTCCTTGTCTTTCAAATGTTAGCCAATCTATATTACTAGAATAAATCCTAGCTAATCAAATTATATTATTCTTTCTGTACATTCCTGGACTTAATATTCTCTGGTTTTCAATTGGCCTGATTTATGTATGGAAAAGCAAGAAAAAATTCTCTTCAGATTGCTTTATTCACCAGAAAGCACTCTATTTACACAGAATAATATCTGGATTGTATGTAGATGATAAAGTCTGATTTACTTTTCTTTTGCTCAGCAAGTGAGTAGAAAGAAGAAAGTCTGAAGGTATAAATGTTAGGAGAGGCAAAAAATTAGTCATATCATTATCTGTGTCACATTCATGTGTTCCAAGAACGCATGTTCCCTAAAGTTCCCTTCAATTGTAGGATATTGGCCGGAGCAAAATAATTGCTCTAACTACATGCTTCCCTCTGGGACTTCACTCAGTAGCATATCTTCAACCTTCACTGGATTGGCCGTCTTCTCACACATGATGCTTTTTATTTCATTGCAGTTACCATAATAAACCCAATTTTTACTTAAATATCCACAGTATATCTTATTTAAGTTATCCATGTTTCCTGTAAACCTGAATGAAAAAAAAGCATTACATTTGGCAAGTCAGATATCTGAAACACACTAACAGAAATAAACTTACATTTGAAGTATAACATTATTGTTCCTAGGGTCCATACTATCTAAGGTAAATTGTTATTGTTGTTGTTAGGTGCTGTTGAGCCGGGGTCCAGCTCACAGCGACCCTGCGTACAACAGGGGAAACACTATTGTCAGTGCTTCTTTGCTGTTCATAGGGTTTTCAACGCTGGATTGATTTTTGGGAGTGGGTTGCCAGGTCTGTCTTCCAAGCCTGCAGCACCTGGTGTTCCCAGGCAGTATCCCATCCAAGTACTAAACCAGGCCTGACCCTGCTTAGCTTCCCAGATCTGATGGGAACAGATGCCACAGGGCTATGGCTGCGGGCCTAAGGGAAATTAGAGTTTATGTTTAGAGCATCCAAGAGGGTCCAATTAATTGTTTTAATTGATGCATATAAGATGCAAAACACTTCCTTCTTTCTTTTTATCTTCTCTACCTTCCCACATCTAGAATATTTCCTGTCATTTAATTCCAGACTTGGCACCCAATTCATATCTAATATGATTTAAGATAATGCCATTCAGTAAGATTCTGTAGCCTAAGTGGACTGGTAGGGAATCTTTGGCACTATCTTTCTCAAGTGTTTTTCATAATCACCAAAACCAGGGTGGACCTAACATATGCTACAGTAAGCGCAACATCATCTCCAAATGGCATTTCCTTTAAGCTGTTTTGCAGAGCTTTCACTCAGAGTTGTGACTGATTCCCAGCCCATAATACTGGTTGGGTGGTCCAGAATGGTATGTTAAAGACAAATTTGTAAATTAAAGATTATTTTATGGATAAGTGAAGCAGCCATAAGTAATGACCACCAAATGAGTTTATCAATTAAATTTTCAAGAATGAGATTTTCAGGCTGGGGATTGTAGCTCAGTAGAATATTTGTTTTGCATGCTCAAGGCCCTGAGTTAGATCTCTAGCATAGGAAAGAGAGAGAGAGAGAGAGAGAGAGAGAGAGAGAGAGAGGGATTTTGTTTGTGGTGACAAAGTACAAATGTCACTTATCACACATTTCCTGAAACAAGCCTCAAAATAAGATTGAGAACAAAATAAAAAAAGAACAATATACATATATATATATATATATATAATTATTATATACTTTTTATTTCAGTATTATTTCTGACAATTTGAAATATCTGCTGTTTTCCATTCTGTTATAACCTTCAATTTGCAAATAATTACAAACATATGTTCTGCATTTTAAAAACAAGATTCTATCTCCTATACACATATTACCTTTATCTTTAAATCTTTACTGCAAATGAGACATTTGGGAAATATATCCTTTCCCCTCCATTTGTACCTCTTTCACCCCCATTCTGTCCTGTCATTGCCTACCACCAAAGATAGAGCCATCTTGTCTTTCTCACTCATATTCCTATCATCATTCCTATCAGAAGAAAAAAAAAAAGTAAAACAAAAACTTCTGTTTGACTTGTGGCCTGGGAGATGAATGTAGATAAATTTCAGTGCTTAGACTCAGCCTGGTAGCATTCCAATACAATGGCCCTAACTGCCCCTGGTTGATGTGTCCTCAATAAACAAATATGTGCTAAGCATGGGGGCTCCGACAGTACCCAGCAGGTTGAGACTCTGGTTTCTTTCTTTAGTCTAGTATTGTTTGCTTTTCAAATTTCAAATATTGTACAATACAAATGGAATTCTGACATTTTTAATGTAAAGCCCTGATTTCTCCCACTATATGCAAAACAAACACCATGTATAAATCCATTTATAACATTGTATTTATAATCACATTCTTAAATAGATTACACAACAAATGGTTTTATATACATAAATACACACATATATACATTTTTGTTTTTGTTGGGTGCCATCAAGTTGGATCTGACTCGTAGAGATCCTATATACAACAGAACAAAACACTACTCAACACAGTGCCATGCACACAATCTTTTTATGTTTAAGGCCATTATTGCAGTAATTATGTTTCTTCTCATTTTGAGTTGCAACACATCAGCAAAAGGAGGTCCCAGGGACTTTACTCCATTCCCATCATTAAAGTTGACTCTACTTTGAGGAAGCCTGCAACTGCACTTTGGCATCCAATCTCCGTCAAATCTTGGAAGCTAACGGTGTTGGGCCTGGTTAGTACTTGGATGGAAGACCATCTAGGAACACCAGGTGCTATAGGCTTTAGAGAAAGACCCTGCAACCCACTCCCAAAAAACAATCTGCCATTGAAAACCCTATGCATAGCAGAGAAGCGCTAACAATAGTGTTTCTTCTGTTGTGTGTAGGGTCGCTGACTCCACAGCACCTAACAACAACAACTACTACTTTGAAGAAGCAATTCTTCTCCAGTTATTTCTTAAATGCCTCCCAGCTTATTTTCTGGCACTATATTTGACAGTGCTTTTCTGTTATTCATAGGATTTTCAATGGCTATTTGTTTTGGGAGTGTGCTACTTGGTCCTCCCTACTCTGTCTCAGTCTGGAAGCAAAACTGAAATCTGTCCACCATGAGTGGCCCTGCTGTTATCTGAAAAACTGAAAACATAGCTGTCAGCATCACAGCAACACAAAAACCCCCATAGCCAACAAGCTGGCAGACACAAGGGGGTTTGCATAATTAAATACATCAAAGTAACTGGAGAGAGAAGTTATTTTTAATGATATAATCTCAGCCAGTACAGGGCCACATGCCTGTAATCCCAGCAACTAGTGAGACAGAGGTAGGAAAACCACAGGTTCCAGGCCAGAGGCAAACTGTGTAATTTAGCTAGATCTATCTGAACATAAAAAATTTTAAAAGGAGCTGGGGGTGTAGCTAGGGGGTAGAGCCCTTGCAAACTATGTGCTAGGCCCTGGGTTCAGCACTCCCAGAACTGGGAAAAAAAAAACAAAAACAAAGGATACAATCTCAATTGAAGCTAGTTTTAATTGCAATCTAAAATGCTCCTGAGGAAAACATCTCTATTCAAGCCCAACTATAAAAATTCAATAACAATAGACACTTACCAAGTAGAGGAGATAATTTTCTCATCCACACTCTCAGGGTCTTTGAAATCTTTCCTTGGAGATAATCCCAGCCAATGATTATTTAATGTATAGGATTTTACAAATTCCTACAGGAAGAAGAAGTGGTGTTTTTAAAGAAATTGCCTCTTATTTCCGTACATTATCTTACAACGTACTTTCTTACAAATTACAACTGTAAGATAATATTATTGATATTACACAACTATTTTCCAATGTCATTTAAAAGACACTGAAAGTGTTTCTTGCATTTCAGCATTTTTACAGTATCATTTCCTGTCTCACAAGGAGAAAATGAAGTAGGCTAGATGGTCATTGGGGGAAAAAAACACAGAGGCCAACTTCATAGTATCTAGAGGCTGATGCCACTGCAGAGCTGTGCTACAGTAGGACATCCTGTTCAGACAGTAAAAACAAAGGACCATCCAGATACAACTGGGATCAACAATAGCCAGTTAAGATGACCACTTCCTGTCCTTTGCTTCATTAAAATGGCATTTCCATATCATTAGCCTTGCAAAATTGGGTGCTTCTATAATGCATCTGACACCATGACACATCTGAAAACCCCACCTATGGACAGAAAAGGGAAGTCAATCTTATTCTGGAAAAATATGGACCCATTCCTGGAATTGGCCATCTTTTCCTCCCCTCTGCCCTCCATTGATATTCATCTGTAAGACAAGCTATCCAAAATCCTGGCAAGGCAACCCTCTCTTGAGAAGCCCACACTCCTTGAGTATGTACTTTTGCTCTGTAATAAAATTTCTTCTCAATTTCTAACATTGTCTTTTCTCTGAATTCTCTCTCTGATGGTGATAAGAACCTAAAAACCTAGGTTAAGGTCTCTATCCAGTCTGTGTCTCTGAGACATCCTCAGCCTTTACTATCAGTAATAAAGAGAGCTGAGAATTCACTGCATAACCATAACTCAGGCTCAAAGAAAAGCTCAAGAGCTTCTACAATCAAATATTTGCACCATAAATATTCAGTCCAGAGAAAAGGGAATTTGCTGATGACTATAAACAAGTGTTAACAGAAAAAGAGTAGAAATCTAGTGCTACAGAGTCAAAGGAGGTTGGTTATAGACTGGAATTCAGAACCAGCCCAGAATTTTACAGCCAATGTAACACATGTTTTTTTCTTACTCCAGACTTTAATACTTTTTTGAATAAGTAACTATGAATGGATCATTTGAGAACCATCTAATGAGAAAGAAAATAATAGGTTGACTTCCTCCTCTAGTATACAGGATAACAAAGTTTCCTGTATGGAGAAGCTGAGACTTTTAGAAAATGTAGTTTTGCTTAAAAATCTGAGAGACAAGAAATACTAAGTAATAAGTGAATATGGAGAAGTTATTTAGACCTGAAAATAAATAAATAAATAAATAAATAAATAAATAAATAAATAAATAGAGCTACCAGAGAATTCTCTTTTCTTGGTACCAATGACTCAATGCAATATCTGTTTGTCATTTGCCTTTACTATATCTACCTATATGCCAAATATATACATATATGTGTGTACATATATAATTTATTTATTTATATTATGCTAACCTAATTTAAATGGGCAATCCCCAAAACAATCAGCCATTGAAAACCCTATGAGAGTCACAATGAATTGGACCCCACTCGACAGGACCTAAAAACATTGTTTTTCTTATTGAATAAAAAAGTGCAACATGGTAGAAGCAAAGAATATCTTCCTATGTAGTTTTCATGGAATTGGTGATCTTTAGGAATAATCTTCAGATCCTCTGTTTTTAGATAAATATTCAGAAAGCACATTCTGAAATTTGGTTCCAAAGTTTCCACTGGGAAATGGTCATAGGTCTGAAGATTCTGGGTGCATCTTATCCACACATCTCCCATCAGGTTCTAGATTCTACTGATGCTAAGGTCCTAAATTAAGGCTTTATGGGGATCACTTGGGCTGTAATTCCCTGAGGTAAACATACAAAGTCTCAGTCACTTCACATGTAAACTAAAGCCAGAATCATGACAGAGTTGACATAGCTCTTCCCCAACATACTCCACTCTTCCCTATTTTATGATGGGAAAAGTGATTTCCCTTCTCACCGAAAGAGAAATGGGGTCTTACCAATATGCTTTTGTTCTTAATCTTCAACAGGCTGGCATTCTGAGCAGAACATAACATTTCACTCCTTTCCCATGTTCCATAATCAAAAACTTGGGAAAAACAGCTCTCCTTGTACCACATCCAATTCGCTGGACAAGGTTTACATCTGTGCTCTGGAAGGAAAACACTTTTATTTGGTTTATGTGAATTATCTTCATCATTATTATCATTTCCTTCACTCCCTATGTGACAGTGGCCAAATTTACCTTTTTTTTTTTCTCTTTAAGTCAATGGAAAAGAAAATAAATCCTTTGTGATCTTTACAGTCGCACTACCACTGAGCCACACCCTCTGCCTCCTTTTTTATTGTTTATCTTGAGACAGAATCTCACTCAGTTACGCAGATTGCCTCTGGCCTCAAACTAGATATCTTCCTGCCTTTGCCTCCTGAGTCACTGGCATTACAGGTGTGTGCCACTGTGCCCAGCTTGAATCCTGTATTCTTGATCTCTATATATCACGACAATGTGTCCAACAAAAAAAATGAATAAAAAATTTTAAGTCACATGGATTTAAGAGTAACTTCCTATCTAAGGAGACCTGGCTAATCTCTCATTGTTATTTTATACCCATTTTATAGCAGTAAAAATTAATAACAGGAAATACTCTGTATAAGAATCAGTCTCATATACACACATTAATCCTGCCTTCTCCAGCTAGTGCATCTGCAGCTCTCTGAGTTGGAGTAGGTGATCTCCCAGAATTCTCTTTGCCTAGGCAGAAGCGCATCTTGAGCTCAGAGGCCGTGGGACTGAAGAATCAGATGCATAGCATACCTGCAGGCTATGAACTCATAGAGGTAGCATAAGACCAATTCCAAGGGTGACACCAATACTTTATTTTCTTTCTATGGCCTTTTTATCATCAATAATTTACTGAAATGAGGTAATTGATAAAGATATATCTTTCCCTATCTATTATCTATTGATATCTAAGTACCCAGAATAACAGTAGCAAACTGTAAATTACGGAAAGTGTATATTGTCCAGTGCTTTGTTATGTAACTGCTATAACCTGGTAATCCCTGCTATAGTTATTTTTCCTTTCTGTTTTTCTTCTAACTACTTGGAAATATCAATGATTCCCCCATCTACCACATTTAACTTCTTTCTTCAAATAATGGATTTGTAGGGAAATGTTTCTTAAATGACTGCAGGATTTAGTTCATTGTCTAATAAATATCTTCAAGAACAACACAGGATTACCTGGATCTTTGTTATGCAGCTCATGACACAATTTGGTAGCTAATTTTTGCACTTTGATAGAGAGATTCCCGATCTTCTTGGAACTATTTATGAGTTGTAGGGAAATATTTCTCTGAAGTTCTTTCAATTTCCCCCTTTCTGTCTTCAAAGTTATGTGAACTTCAGATCAAAAGAGAGAGAGAGAGAGAGAGAGAGAGAGAGAGAGAGATGATTATAAAAACAAAGTGTATGTACTCAGTAGAATTATCACCTTATTTGTGTGTGTAGAAGTAATATTAAAAAGCATTAAGGGCTAGGAAGAAGTTATTCTCTGGGAGTGAGAGAAAGACTAAGTCTATGTTTTTGTGCCCCATTATAAGGTCGCTTTGTGGGCAAATCACTTATCACTATTACAAAGCTTTAACTCAAAGAACATTTGGTTATATGAAATTCTAGCTGTTCTCCCCTTCAGTCAAAACAGGGGTAATACATACACATGCTTCCTAAGATTCCCAGTCCAATGAGCAGCAGAAGGCATAGAAGAGTCAGAGTCAAAGTTGTTTTATACTCTATACAGGAAGGAGCAGGTGGTTCTGTGGAAAGCAAAATTAGAAAAGAGTTTTAGAAGCAGAATCACCTTAATGTCATTCATTCATTCATTGTGCCTTGATTTTTTTCCTAATATGTGCTTTTTAAGTGAATATAATTGTCTAGAAACTCAAAGACATTAAAAAAATCCTTTTAAGAATGAATCAGAAATAGACAGGCATGGTGGTGCAAGCCTGTAATCCCAGTGACTCACAAAGCAGAGGCAGGAAGGTTTTGAATTCTAGGCCAGAGGCAGCCTGCATCACTTGGTGAGACTCTGACTCATGACCAAAAATAAAAAATAGGCCAGGGGTGCAGATCAGTGGTAAGGCACTTGCAAAGTATGTGCAAAGCCCCAATACCACAGTAAATAAATAAATAAATAACTCAGAAACATTTAATTAGTTGTTCTGCATGAGAAATTGTTCTCATAGGCAAGGGTGTTGACTTATAGATTGGTTGAACCTACAAGAAGACAAAGGAAATTCATAAGAGACAGGAAAGAAGAAAACAATCTAGATGGCATATGTTTATACAAATTTGGGAAAAATATGTAACTGGCAGCTAACCAACTAGTTAATCTAAGTAGTCTTTCATTGAGTGTATAACCGTAGCTTGACGAATAAAACAATTTCATTTGTTCATATATTCTCATATAATCCTCAGAGTGGGGTTGCAGAACACACAAGGCAGTCTGTCTTTGTCATGTCTCCACGTATTCCTTTGTCAGTCTACTGTCTTGTTTCTTGTGGATCTATTTTATTTCCTCACTAGAATTTTTCAATACTTTTTATGATTTCTAGCCAAATGCTTTTATTGAATGCTTCCTTTCTCTTTTTCACTGAACAGTAAATCCCAGAATAGTTAACTTCCCTATAAAATTATGAAACTTATACTATGAATTATTATTAAATAATTATATAATTTAAATTATCAGCAGGTGTACTTGGGAAGAATGTTTCAAGAAAATACAATTCAAAAGTAACAGGATAAATTTACTGTGCTTCTGAAATATGTATTACATCCTGCAGTTGATGGTGCAAAAGTGTTATGATATCTGGAGGGAATTACGATAAAATGGGAAACAATTTTGTTAGACTTTGGAGATTTATTGTTAGTGAAAGAATTTCATGGTCAAGATCTTATCTAAGGTTAGAATTACAGATGTAAGTGCTACCTTTTGTAAGAATTATTTTCTCATTTATGTATAAATTCAATTATTCAGAAATGATCTATTGTGAGATGGGTACCACGGCCCAACTTAGAAAAGTGCATTGAATGACATAAGGGGACCCAGAAAGAACCCTGGAGTATCTTATCAAATAGAGTTTGATCTACAAGGAAGAATAAGCAAAGAATTAAACAAAGAAAAACAGTAGCCATGGGGACAGCAGAAACTACCAAGATGTTTCAAGAAGAATATGTCAAGAAGTGTTGCAAAAGAAGTACTGTTCAAGTTTATGAATGTTATAAGGCAGGGAAAATGCATGAAACACGAAGATCATCAGTGACTTAGACTACAACAGTCTCCATGAATCAATGAGGAAAGAAGTCTAAAAAAGTGGTTTCAGAAGAGAATGAGACGTGAAGAATTGCTAAGCAATTGGCCAAAGGTAATGCTTCCAAAAGTCTTCTTCCCTTCCATTCCCTTCCCTTCCTCTCTCTTCTCTTTTCCTCTCCTCTTACCATCCCTTCTTTTCCCTTCCCTTCTCTTCTCTTCACTTCCCTGCTTCTCTGCTCTTCTCTTCTTCTCTTCTCTTACCATCCCTACATTTCCATTCCCTTCCCTTCTCTCTTCTCTTCTCCACTCCTCTCCTCTCCTTCTCTTCTCTTACCATCCCTTCTTTTCCTATCCCTTCTTGTCTCTTCTCTTACCTTCCTTTCCCTATTCTTTCCTTCCCTTCTTGCCTTTCCTTTCTCTTTTCTCTCCTCTTTCTCTTCTCTTCCTCATCTCTATCTCTCTGTTTCTCTCACACAGAGACATATAAGTATTTTCCAGTAAAAATTACAAAAAAAAAGAGAAGCATATAAAACCACTTTCCATGATGTCATATAGTTCTAGTTCCTTGGATTCATCTCTTAAACAGAAAACACTTTATATAACAAAGTCATTTGAACATACTATACTGTGCCACATACCTTGAGTGTGATGTCAAAAAGTACAAAATTTATAAATGATTGAAATTGTTCTATTGCACTGTCCAGTGCTTTAAAAAACATTATAATCATTTTGATACTTTTGGTAGAAATGAGAGGCCTAATTAAAATTCAAAGTGAGTGATATTAATAACATTGTCAATTCACTGATACCTAAGGTATGGAGCTATAATCATTTCTACCATCTTATAACACATCCATACCTCAAAAGCTTACCTTTTTTCACATGTTTGTCATGCTCCTGGATGTTTTCTGTCTTACTGGCATTCTGGAAGTTTAGATCTGCATAAGTAACTTCTTCAGACATTGATGAATATGCAAAGAAAGGTCAACAAACTATTTTTTAAGGTGATAGAGGGCTAACAGTTGAATGCTGAACAGGGTCTATAATTTTAAACTTGTGTATGTATAAACTAAGGCTTAAAGTTACAAGCTGGAACTTCTCTTTATAAACCTAGTGTACCAGTCTCTGGTATATCTGCCAATAAGTTACAGCCTCAAATAAAAACAGAAATATATTGAAAGAGGAAATACTTTTCTTCCTCATATTTCTACTTTTTCCTCATTTCTATGTATCTACCAAGTACATGAAGTAATTTTGAAAATGGTAGTTGGAGAATGTTATTAGTACCATGCAGGGTCACACAAATTATTAGCGATACAAGGTACAGATGCAATGCAGATTTTTTTTTTCAAGCAGCAGAAGGAAAAGATACAGGTCTCCAAACTGCGAGTTGTGGAACACCTGGTTTCCCTAAGTAATAAGAAATAATACTTATGGATTTGAGGCCCAGGACTAATGCTGAGAGTTTGCATAATTATGGAAAAGATCTTTGTATGAGGGCTTTGTGAACAGCTTTGCAGGCTAGGTAAACTGAGTTCAGCCTTGCTGTCTTTCAATAAACTATCTCAATCCACAGAAGACACTTTGCTAAGCAAGAGAAAGGAGGAAAGAAATGAGTCTACAATGTCATCCATGTTTGTGCCTTATCAGTTTGGGTCAGTATTCTTAGTATATTTTGATCTTATCTCTTATTAATATGCAGGTAGAGGTGAGCTGTGACTGTCTTTGAATAAATCTTCTAATTTTCAGTTGTAGGTCTTCCTTTGAAATTCTTACTGATGTTGTGTATAAGTAATATGGATAGACAGTATTTCCTAACTATAAAAGAGAATGCATAAAGATTTTAAAAGAATTCAATAAAAAATTAACTGCTTGTTTATATTAGTATAGATTGTTGTTGTTAGGTGCTGTTGAGTTGGATTCGATTGCCACATCTTTCTCCGATTTGTGCAGTGCTGGGGACTGAACTCAGGCATGACACTACCCACTGAGCTAAACCTCAGGTCCTAATGAAAAGGACATTCTACAAGAGTTAGTAAAAACAAATTAACAGAAAAAAATCATAAATACAAACTCACTTGTTGTTGTTAGGTGCCATCAAGTCAGTATCCAACTCATAGTGACCATCACAGGGTTTTCAATGGCTGACTGTTTTGGGATTGCCTTGGAAGTGGATTGTCAGATCCTTCTCCCATTTTTGTGGCGCTGGGAATTGAACTCAGGACCTCAGAGACTGCAGCACAGTGCTCTACCAACTGAGCTAAATCCCAGCACAAACTCACTAGATACTTGCAAAGCCAAAATGAAGAAACAATTTAAAAGAAAAGGAAAAAAATTAAAGTGGAAAAACATGCTTTGAGATTAGAAGTATCAATATTGAAAAAAAAAATTGGCTCTAAATTTAAGAAAAATTTAATGTCAATTTAATTAAAATAGTAATAGACTATTTCCCAGATTCTAGAAAAGTCTAGTGAATAGTATCATTCACAAGAATTAGAAAAGAGAATTTTATGCTTTCATCACAAGATGATAAATGTTTGCAATGATGACTACTTCTATATCCAGAGTTCATCATTACACAATGTATACATGTAGTGAAGCATTATACTGCACACTATAAAGATGTGCAATTATTATCTACTAATTAAAAACAAACCAAAAATAGAAAATGCATATCCAAGTTCATTTGAAAATATAATCACAAAAACAGTGCCAGCAAATTTAAAGGAAAAAGTATTGAATATAAGTTATTATTTCATCCTAAGTAGTTTCATTTTTACAACTCTCTAAGGCAGGTACTATTATCATTGCCCTTATTTTACAGTTGTTGTTGTTGTTGTTAGGTAAAGTAAATATAAAGTGGTTGAGTCCTTGTCCAACATTACATTCACAGTTGGCTACATGGCCTCTCATAATGAAAACATATTAACCTTTCCATTCCTCTTTGATCTAAATTTTTGTATGTAAAAACAGTCACAGTTTAGAAAAGAACACACATGTGTGCATTTTATTATCTCTTTGACAAGAGACAATGTTTCTAAACAAGACAGGAAAAGTGGTTAAATATTGACACAACTGATAATATAAAAATTAAATCTGTTCATATGGCAAGATAAAGTAAAAATACCCATGGCAAACTGAAAAAAATGTAACTCTACTTATAATATATTCTTTTTTTTTATTGGACATTTTTAATGTATACCTTAATGTGACTCATTCTGACATGCTTTTTATTGTGGCATTTACAGATATATGCATTTTGATGTACATTATTCATATAGGTGCCCCCTTACCCTCTTGTATGCTTCCCCCCCTCCCCATCTAAGTCTTCTCTATCATTTACTTGGTAGTATTTTTCTATATGTACTTGAGTTCTAGTTCTGTTTAAGATAGAAATTTTTCCTGTAGCGAACTTTGTTATTATCTTGTCAGAACAATCGCATGAGGGACTAATTTTATAAATTTATAGAGATTATACAAAGTGATGTCTGCAGCTATATCACCCTGGCATCTGATCCCATCTGATCTTGGAAGCTAAGCAGGGTCAGGCCTGGTTAGTCCTTGGCTGGGAGACCACCTGAGAACACTAGATGCTGTAGGCTTGGGAGAAGGACCTGGGAGCCCACTCTGGAAACAATTTGCCATCAAAAACCCTATGGATAGCAGAGAAGTACTGATACAGTGCGGGGCACAGCACAGTGTCGGGGAGTGTTTCCTTCTGTTGTATGTAGGGTCGCTATGACTAGGGCCCCACCCAATGGCATCTAATAATAACAACAACATACAAATTGATACAAAAGGTGAATATTAACAGGAAAATTGCCATTAATCAATAGCAGGTATTTTTCCCCTTCTATGGAAGGAATTTTTAAACATAATTTAAAATAGTATTTTTGACAGAATAAAGTATGATGAGTGGCAGAAGCTTCTGCTTTTCATTTTTCATCCTTCAGTGTTCTTATATATATGGTTCCTCCCTTCCTTCATTTCTTCCTTCTTTTCTTCTTTCCTTCTCTCTGTCTCTAGCTGATAAATCTCCATGTTTCAAGGAGAAAAAAACATTTAAGAAAATAGCTCTGCATGCGTGGCGGCACAAACCTATAATCCCAGCATTTGGGAGGCTGAGGGGATTGCAAGTTTGAGGCCAGCCTGGGCTGCCTAATGAGACTCTGTGTCAAAATAAGTAAATAAATGAATTAATAATAAAATATAATAAAAACAAAAATAATCTGCCTTAGTGCCTTGCTTGTAACATAGGACCTAAATAAATATATGTTGAAAGGGTGAGAGCCAACCATGACACAGCCATGTGTAGTGTGTTATTTTGGTCTATTGTTCCAAGTGAAAGATTGTTTAATCAATTGCCACTATGGGATGAAAAGTATGCAGCTGGTTGGTAGGGGCAATAAAGGAAAAATTAAGCATACTGTTTGTAGTGTGTTGTTATTTGATCAAAATATTTGTATAACCAATTCTCCATACAAAGTCTTTGGCTTAAAGCTAGCTAAAATGTCTATTTCCACGGAACAAGGCGAGATCTGGGATTATTTAACAGCCTATGTCAGTCTTGATTCCAATCAAATACTAAGAGATAATCTACAAATAATCTACAAGTGTCTTTCAATACCAAGTATGAATAAGAAAATGTTTGATATCTGACATTTCTACTGGTTCTTAATAATACAAACAAGGGAAAGAAATAGAGACAGGTGAACGGAAGTGTACAGTGCCAAAAATTCTGGTACACATGTCTAAAATCACATAATTTAGGAGTTGAGAAACAAAGACAACTGCAGGCAGGGTCTGTAAAGAAAAACAGGGGTATACTTTAAAAAGAGACTTTGAAGAGAATAAAATAATGGGAAATTTATAAGAGATAACATACAGCCCAGGGAAAGCAACGAGAGAGAGTGAACTCTCCCAGGGGTAGACACTGTGGAAAGCCATCACCACCATTAGGCATCAGAGAGCAAAGCTGGAAGCCATTAATTAAGGCAACAAAAGCTGTATCTGGAAAAAGCTGTTCCCTACAGGCATAGTCTCAAATAGCAACATGCATTGCCATGTCCCCACCCCATGGAGAAGAACTGTCCCACCTTCCAGTCTTTGCTTCCCTAGATTCAGGACAATTTTTTTTTTTTGGTTTAATGACTATATAATATAAAAAAGCAGAACCCAAGTTTATTTCATGTAAATGTGCATTAAAGATCATGGGAATATTTATAGAATACGCCACAACAAATATTTTAAATTTACATAAGGAACTGCACATAAATGGAAAAATAAATTACATAATTTACAAGAGATGTTTTTCAGGTTACAGTAGGCTGTAATTTATTATGCATAAAATTTATACCACATCGTACATTTTTACATCACAGATTCAATGTTAAAAGAATTCAGACATTACAAACCTTAGATCTGACAAGAATAATGCAATAGATAGAATAAGACAGCTTCAATTAAAATGGCACATAACAGTAGAATAAAACCCAATTTAAAAGATCTTTTAGATTGGGACATAAAAACACTCTCTATGTATGATTTGGCCAGTAACTGGGCAATACAAAGGCAAATGCCATCCAACTTCAGTTAAAATGTCAGTTTTATTGTAGTTCAAATGAAAAGCAAATGCTCACAGCATATAAAAATGATGTTGTTGTTGTTAGGTGACATGGGTCTGACTCAGGACAATATTATACACAGAAGTCAGCATTCAAGACACTGCAGGTCAATGTTCTGGGGTACAGAGTGGATCAGGAAGAAAATGAACAGAATGTCCAATATAGGTAGTCTTTTCTTTGCTTCAACATTCACTCTTGTTTTTCCAGATGGAAAACAGACACAGGTCCACACGAAATCGTATCATCTACTTTATCACTGCCTGCAGCCATAGCCCTGTGGCATCCGATCCCTTCAGGTCTCGGAAGCTAAGCAGGGTCAGACCTGGTTAGTACCTGGATGGGAGACCGCCTGGGAACACCAGAAGCTGTAGGCTTGGGAGAAGGACTTGGCAACCCCCTCCCAAAAATCAATCTGCCATTGAAAACCCTATGAACAGCAGAGAAGCACTGACAATAGTGTTTCCCCTGTTGTACAGAGGGTCACTATGAGTCGGATACTGACTCGACAGCACCTAACAACAACAACAACTTTATCACTGTGGGTTAACCCCAATTCAGTCACACTTCTAAATAAACCTAAATTTATCACTTCTAGATAAACTACTGCCTGCAGCCGTAGCCCTGTGGCTTCTGATCCCGTCAGATCTCAGAAGCTAAGCAGGGTCAGGCCTGGTTAGTACCTGGATGGGAGACTGCCTGGGAACACCAGATACTGTAGGCTTGGGAGAAGGACCTGGCAACCCCTTCCCCCAAAAAATCAATCTGCCATTGAAAATCCTATGAACAGCAGAGAAGCACTGACAACAGTGTTTCCCCTGTTGTACAGAGGGTCGCTATGAGTCGGATATCGACTCCACGGCACCTAACAACAACAACAGATAAACCACTACAATTCAGATAAGCTACCAGGGTTGAGTAAGGATGAAATGGAAAAATTCAGTCACTAAATAATGCTATTATAGCCTTTCCACATAGTGCTGACTGTGAGATTTAAACCAGAATCACAGACTTCTTAATACCTATATTGTGTTCTTCTCTTCTTCTAGAACCTTCTTTATCCATTTAATGCATTTGATTTGACCCAAATTTAATTTGACTCCCATGTCCATTCTCATAAGACCCAACTCTTTAGTAGTCTTCATTCACAGGGCTTGGGGTTCATATAGAAATTTATGTTTTACAGTACTGGGGAGTTGAACTCAGGATCTCACACATGCTTTGCAAGTGATCTATTGCCGAGTTGCATCCTTAGCCTCTTTTTTATTTTTTATTTTGAGATAGTGTCTCACTAAATTATTCACGCTGCTTCTGGCCTTGAACTCATGATCCTCCTGCCTCCTCCTCCCAAGGCTCTGTGATTACAGCTATGTGTCACCATGCCTGGCTGTAGACTCTGGCTTGCTCCATTGTGTAGCCACAACCCATTTTAACCCTTCACTTTAACAATATTACATATTGCACGAAAGCCTTCAGTACAGGGACCTCCAAACACATTAAAACTAAGTTTGGCAAACAAGAAGCAGAAATTCTCCATGTGGGCTTTCACATATAATACAAACTGCAGCAACAACTACTTTCAGACATCAGTTTTCCAGACAACTGCATTCAGAATATAGCATGTTGGTACTATATTTTGATGACTATTTTAAAGCACATGCAATAGGTAATAAGAGATCAGTCCAATATTCTGAAGTACTATTGTTATGATTTAGATGTTAATGTCTCCCAAAGGTCATGTATTTGACTCTTTGATCCCCAGCTAGTGGTGCTGTTTTGGAGGTTATGGAACTTTGGGAGGTAGGATTCTAGCTTTGCAGAAGCAGCTTCTTGGGAGCTGGGCTTTGAATGTTTTTTACCTGGCGCCCCAGTTCCAGTCACTCTCTGCTTCCTGATTACCATGCTGTGAGGTTTTGTGCCACCAGCCTTGCCATGCCACTGCTGCTACCTGCCATTGCCACACCTGCCCCACCACCATTACGCACTGATACTCTAACTATGAGCCCCCAACACATCTCTTGCCTCCTATATTTGCTTCAGTTTCTCGGCCTGAGTTGTAACCAATTGACTAATATAAGTCTTCCAGGTTATACCACAACTAAGTCTTAAGAAAAGCATTCAACTCATTCTTAGTTTTTAACAAACTACCTGGCTTTTGATGAGGGTGAATGGTAGAGTCCAATGAATTGTCATTCACTACGGCATTTCTTTTGCCTTGAAATGGATTTCCTTGCTGGAAGGCATGTTGTAAGGAATGCCATGGAGATTAATAAATTGCTCTGTAACCTCATAGTTAATTAATTGCTCTGTAAATCACATTAATCTAGTCCAATCTGAATTCTCTTTCATTTAGGAAAATAGTCTCATCAAGCTCAACAAAGACTGTCTTTTCACTTTATTTATTGAATATTTCACTTATTTGGCATCTCAGAACCACTTAATGTCAATGACTACTCCTTCCTTCTTAAACATTTTCATTCTTATGTTCCATCTTGCCTTTTTATAGTTCTTTATTAAATTATCCTGAATTTCAGATGTTCATTTCACCATGAGGATTTTCATTTATTCTTGAGTTGTTTTCACATGGTTGAATTTCTTTATACTTTTCTCTGTTTACTTGATCATACTAATTATTTTTAAGTTTCCTATCTGAAATTATTAGAATATAAACTATCCAAGTCCTGCAGAGGTTAGTTTTTATGATTTCGACTGTCAGTTGCTGTTCTGCTATTTAGTCCTCTCTCTCTCTCTCTCTCTCTCTCTCTCTCTCTCCCTCCCTTCTCTCTCCCTCCCTCCTTGTAATTATTTATTCATCGTCAGGTATTATGCATGAAAACTACATTCTGAATAATATGTCATTATAAAGAAGTTAACTACTTTTTCTAGTAGGCAGGTGGAATATAAGCAGTAAGTCTCGATCAATTGGAGTCCCTTAAGTTTTGCCGTCTCAATTGTTTTATGAATTTTGTCCTCCCTTCGTAATTTTCTTCTTTTCTTTTTCTGGTTTTTGAGATAGTGTCTCTGTATGTAGCCCAGGCTGACCTCAAGCTCACAATCTTCCTGCCTCCACTTCCTGAGTGCTGGGATTACAGTTGTGTACCACTGCGCCTAACTTTATAATCATTTTTTACAGGAGGTTTCATCTGATGCAGCTAGAGTTCTATGGCCAGAACTGGAAGTGTACCTCTTCTAATTGTGTAAAACCTACTGAGTATAAGTGTGTGCATGCATTCATGTGTGTGTAATTACTAAATGACCCATCTGCATCATTTTTTTCTGGAGGGAGATCTATTCAGGGAAAATGTCACAGATGCAAAAGTGAAAGCAATCATGTAGTTTCCCCCTTATCCACCACACCTTGTGCAATACACAATAACATCCACGGAGCAGAGTCTGATGTTTTAACATGGGTGTTTTAGATGTACAGCTAATGACTCACCAACTCTTCTACTGTGGTGATTGAGGCCTGGATTCTCAGCATTTTGGTCATGGAAGTATGACATGGAACAATCTTGCCTTTCCCTTATCCTGCCACCTCAGCATTTTCACCATAGAAACTACCATCCCCAACCTTTATATCTGTGTCTGTGGGATGTATCTGAATCTGTACTCTGAGTCTTCGTTAAGCACACAATACCAATTTAACTGCCCTAAACTCTCTACTATAGCCAGATATTTGGGAAACATACAGGAGCTCAATCTCAGGCAGACCAATATTACACCAGTTACTTTTTAGTCTTGAATACAAAGTGTAGCTGCCTATCCTGCGCGAAAGCAAACACTTTAGCACGTAAGAACCAGAAGCCTGGATTACTGTAGCAGACAGCTACTGGAGGGGACGACACACTTCTCAGCCCTCACTTTTACAAGAACAAAGTAAAACTGGATAATGTGCAAATTCGTAACTTTTCTTAAAAGAGATCTGAGGTCACTAGTCAATCAATCTGAAAACTAAGGAAAGATAAGGCACCTTTAAAGATAGAGAGATTGCATGAAATGTTGCCTACCTAAGGTAAACACTGAATCCATGAATCCGCTATAAAGAACTCAGGTAAGTTGTTCTATTATGTTGCTAAAGGCAGGGTGTAGGTGTACATGAGAGCGTAGGACATCTGGGAGCTGCAGAGATGAAGGTAAATGACACCCACTCACAGGCACTTTCCAGACCACCCTAGAGCAAGTTAGGAGACCCTAGAAGGGTCCCCTATGCTGCAGATGTGGTGGAGATAAGAAGCTGCCCATGTACAGAAGACACAAAACCCCTCTAGAAAATGTCTCCCCTAGGGAAGAAAAGATTTAGGACCCTGGGGACAGACCAGCCAACTCTCCTTCTCAGGCAGTCAGAGAAGACCGATGGCAGTAGGGGAAATGAAACAGAAAAATTTCTGTACTCCTGGAGGAGGGTCAGGAAAACATTCTGATTAGGGGCTGCACTGGCTTCCAGAAGTCCTGTGCTCAGTTAAGCTCTTGTTATTCACACTGGTAACTTGCGTCATAATGTGTCCTGTCTCAATTTCCTACTTTCCTTCAGTGTTTCTTTTGCCATCTCTCTCTCTTTCTTTCTTTCTTGCTTTTTTTCTTTTTCTTTTTTTCTTTTCTTTTTCTTTTTTCTTTTTGTATTGAGGGCATTGAACATGCAAGGCAAGCCCCAGCCCCTTCTTTATTTTTTATGTTGAGTCAGGGTCTCACTAAGTTAAGCAGACTCCTCTAGCCTCAAGCTCACTATACTTCTGCCTCAGTTTCCTGAGTGGCTGGGATTACAGGCATGTGCAATTGCTCCAGGCTTTTTTCATTTTTTAAATAGGAAGCTTGCACTAGATTCCTAAGGCCTCCTTCCCCAATTCTAATGTTGTCCTTTCCCTTCTACCTTTGAAGGGAAGGAGCCAGTTTGTTTTCGTTCTCCCTCCCTCCCTTCCTTCCTTCCTTCCCTTTTATCCTTTCTTCTTTCCTTCCATTTAAAGTGTCTAATTGACAAATAAATATTGAATATATTTCAGGTATACAATATGATGAGTTGATACAGGTCTTTGTTTCTTTTGTTGCACATTCCTTTCTTATTCTCAGTATCTGGGCTGTATTGCTACCTTGAGCTTTATGGAAAAGTGCAAGAAGAGATCTAAGTAGAGGAAAACCCCAAACCATGCCCTGGAATACTTAGCAACATAAAATATTTTAAAAAAATATGTTGTGACTAAAGTTGTTGTTGTTGTTAGGTGCTGTCGAGTCAGTATCCAACTCATAGCAACCCTCTGTACAACAGGCAAAACACTATTGTCAGTGCTTCTCTGCTGTTCATAGGGTTTTCAATGGCAGATTGATTTTTGGGAGGGGGTTGCCAGGTCCTTCTCCTAAGCCTACAGCTTCTGGTATTCCCAGGCAGTCTCCCATCCAAGTACTAACCAGGCCCGACCTTACTTAGCTTCCGAGATCTGACGGGATCGGATGCCAGAAGGCTACAGCTGCAGGCCGTGACTAAAGTAGGTTGTCAAATAAAGTACAAGATATCCCAGTTAAATTTGCATTTCAAGTAAAATTTATTCATTTTAAATATAAGTATTCCTCATGCAGTGTTTGCATTTATCATCTTTGCGATATTTCTTATTGGTCTGAAATCCAAATTAACTAGGAAACGTGTATTTTAAGTCAGTTGGTAGAGCGCTGCTCTGCAGTCTCTGAGATCCTGGGTTACATTCCCAGCACCATGAAACTGGGAGAAGGACTTGGCAACCCACTCCTGAGGCAATCCTGAAACAATCAGCCATTGAAAACCCTATGATTGAGGGTGCTTAACAACAAAGTTATTAGAATTTCAGGTGTATCTGTTTTTTAGGGCTGGGATTTAGCTCAGTTGGTAGAGCACCGCTCTGTAGTCTCTGAGGTCCCAAGTTCCATTCCCAGCACCGCAAAAAATGGGAGAAGGATGTGGCAACCCACTCCCAAGGCAATCCCAAAACAATCTGCCATTGAAAACCCTATGAGGGTCGCTATGAGTCGGACATGACTCAACAGCACCTAACAACAACAACAAATGTGACCAGCTTATATATAAACCCCCTCACTTGTCAGTTTGCTGTACTGTGGGGGCTTGCGTGTAGCTGTGATGCTGAAAGCTATGCCACCAGCATCTCAGATACCAGCAGGGAGCTTCCAGACTCAGACAGACTAGGGAGAAGGACATGGCTAACTCACTCCCAAAATAATTGTTGTTGTTGTTAGGTGCTCTAGAGTTGGGTCCGACACGTAGTGACCCTATGTACAACAGAACAAAACACTCCCTGATATTGTGCCATGCCTGGCACTGTGTCAGTGCTTCTCTGCAATTCATAGGGTTCTCAACAATTAGCCATTGAACACTCTGCAGATAACAGAGAAATACTGTCAGATATTGTGCCAGAAGAGCCCCCCTCTGCCCCAAGGTGGAAGGCACTCAAAAGATAACTAGGGAAAAGTTGCTGCCTCAAAGTAGAGTCAATCTTAATGATGGGAATGGAGTAAAGGCTCTGGGACCTCAACAACATGTAAGCCCACCAGAATGGGTTCACTAGAGAAATAAAGGCAAATTTATAAAGGCAGCAAAAATTATTTTAATGGGAAGGGAAGTTTATTCTTACCACCTTCCAAAGTATACTCTCCTTATTGCTCCACACCTATATCAGTCAGCCTAATCACAACTTATTCCCATGGTTTTTTTCATAGCATTTGTCAAGTATGTATGTCAAGTATGTGTAACTAATATTTTTTAAATGATTGAGATATTAAAAAACTCATTATGTTTCTTTTATGGAACAAATATCTGTCTGCTACTCTAGGTCCTGGCCTTCAGAAATTACAGAAAGATTCTTGAATTTGTGAGTCATCTTTCCATTACTATAACAAAATACCCAAGACACTCAACTTATAAGAAGATTTATTTTTGCCCACAGTTTTGGAGACTTCAGTCCATGACTAGTTGGCCCTGTGGTCTTAGGCCTGTTATGAGGCAGCACATCATGGTGGGAGTGTTGGTGAAGCAAAAATTACTCATCTCATAACAAGGAAGCAGAAAAAGAAATAGGAAGAGACCAAGGTCCCCTTCATAGATATTTCCAGAAAGATTTTCCACTGGACCCCACTTGTCATAGATACCACTACCTCCATTAGTAATACAATCCTAGGGACTAAGCTTTCAATACATGGGTCTTTAGGGGACATTCACAATCCAAACTGTAGCAATAAGTGAAGCAAGAACACAGCTATTGAGGTTTCTCCAAAATAAGTTTGCTAATAAAAGAAACTTTGTAGCACAAAGTTGTAAATCTGGGCTGCCACAACAGCATAAAAAACTGAAGCACCATATCCTTATTATACACCAGAATTATATGTCCCACAGTAATCATATCTGCCCTTTCTCATTTCCCAAAGACACTGGAGTCATAGTGATAAATAAAGTCCCACAGTCCCATAGTGATAAACAAAGTCCCACAGACTTTGCATAGCAGTCCTTAGAGGGGATGCCATGAAGGGCATGTTGCCAGGCAACCAACCCTACCTCAGACCATCTTCAGATCACCAGCTACTGTGGGACCTGGTCAATCATTATATCACCTTGTTTTGGTTACTTCTCCTCAAGGGAATTGGAGTCTGAATGTCAAAAACCTAGCTATCAATAATATATTTTTCTACTTAGTGTCCAAAGCATTTAAGTACTCAATCTGAAGTAACTAATCTCAAAATAGAAATTTATCTAGTGCTAGAAAAACAGAAGCACAACAGGAAGGATTATGAGTATATGCAATGATGTAAAGGTTTAAAATGAGTGATACATTCTGAGTAAGCAGGAAATATTTCCTTAAGAAAAAGTTAGTGAAATAGAGAAAAAAAAAACCTGCAGCACAACCATGAGATTCCAGAAAACATCACTTTTATTTTTAAAAATATGTAAGACTGGAATTTTTCTTAAGGTTCTGCTTCTCTTTCCTCTCACCCAACAGGAAATGACATCACTAAGTCTGTGGTCAAGGAAGAACCACGGACTAGCAAACCTCAGCCACATTCATGAAGAATGGAAGAATGCATAGTCAGGGACCAGAGGATAGGGAAGCAGATGAATCCAGAGGTGTTAAAGAGTGTAGTTCAAGACTTGACCTGGTGGTACACACAAGCCTGAAATCATAGGGAGGCTAAGGCAGAAGGCTCACAAGTTCAAGGCCAGCATGGAATACCTAGTGAGTTCTAGACCACTACCCTGGAATACATAGGGAGACCCTATGTCCAGAAAAACAAAACAACAATAACAAAACACTTAGTTCAGTATGTATATAATATACACGTTTACTTTATTCTTTCGTTAAGCTCATTCTAAGACTTAGATTTCCCCACACCTAAACAGTTTGAAGAAAATTCCAAGGCTTTCGTTTTAGTAACAAGAGTCATGTCAGAAAATATGTCCAGTTCAGCCCAACACCAAAAGTCCATACTATTTTATCCAAACTAAAAATTCAATTATAAACCTGTAACTTCTGCTACTGGGAAACCTAAAGAGAAGGAAGTGTGCTATTTGCTTCCTCTTTTCCCCAAGCATCATCAAATCCTCTATTTATTACCTACTCTTTCTGGCTTCTCTTGCGGGAAAACAACAAAAATAGATGTGTGCGGTTGATAGCTCTTCCTCTTACCTGTCACCTTTGTGCACTGTTTAGGAATCATCTTGTCTGGCTGAAGCTTATTTCCTATTAAACGTACATCTCTTGAGATGGTTCGTCTTCCACTTTGGAGGTCCTATATATTTTCACTGCTAGAATTTCATTGCCTGGCAGTCCTCTTGCATGGGATTACAGACCTGTGCCACCATATCCAGCATTCTTTTTTAAAGTAAAATGTTTGCATTTTCGCCAGGTGCAGTGGCTCAGTCTGTAATTGCAGAGACTCTAAAGGCAGAGGCAGAAGGATCCTGAATTCCAGACCAGAGGCAGCCTGCATAAATTAGTGAGAGCTTGTCTCAATATAAAAAGTAAAATTGGGCCGGGTGTGCACCCCAGTGGAAAACACTTGCAAAGAATGTGCAAGGTCCTAGGTTCCACCCCCAAGTACCAAAAAACACACTTGAATTCTCAATGTTCTAATGTTTTAACTATAATGTACTTAAAATGTCAGCTTTACTGGTTTTAAGTTCCCCTATACATTTATAGGCCTGCAGTGTACCACTGTGGCATCCGATCCCATCAGATCTCAGACGCTAAGCAGGGCTGGGCCTGATTAGTCCTTGGATGGAAGACCACTTGGGAGCACCAGGTGCCGTAGGCTTTGGAGAAGAACCTGGCAACCTACTCCCCAAAACCAATCAGCCATTGAAAACCCTATGAATAGCAGAGAGGCACTGACAATATTGTTTCACCTGTTGTACCAGTCGCTATGAATCTGACACCATCTGGAAGGCACCTAACAACAGCAATATATTTATGAGCAAAAGTAAAAGGGTTTTCAATGTTTGGAGAAAAAAACTAAGATCAAGGAAAAAAAAATTCCCCTATTAATTACTGAAGTCACTTGGCATGATTCCACATTCCACAGCAATTTTCCTCTTGCACTTCTGGGCAAAGTGAATACTGCCCATATATAAAATAAGCCTTTGTTCAGTTACCATGAAAACATGCAAAATCAGTGGATTTACTTTGACAAATTTCACTACATAGTCCGCAGGTAAACTTCTCTTGTTGTTGTCGTCAGGTAAACTTAGAACTCAGAAAAAACCCAAAGCTCTTTAACAACAAAAACCTAAAAGGAAGATCCACTGAAGAGCGCGAGAGAATGTGTACAGTTCAGAATAGGGACAATTCAGCTGTTTCATAACCGTATTCGGCTTGAGATTTTAGATAAACAGTACAGAGAACCCAAAAAAGAAATTACGCGGCTTCTCATCCTCAGGCAAGGTAGCCGCAGGAGGCGAGGAGCCAATCAGAGACAGAATTCCCACTCTGCGTCCAGTGGTGCGCGAGCGCCGCGCGCCTGCTGCCGTTACCGCCCCAGCTCAGAGGTCGGAGGAGCCGACCAATGAGGGGCCGTGGGGCCACCCGGCCGCAGTTGAGTTGAGGAGGCAAGGCTAGAGCGCTGTTTTCCTTCCAGTCTTGCTGCGGCGCCGTCCTCAGAGAATGCCCCATCCTCTGTTTCCACGGGTTCTCGGTCTCCAAATATAATTAGTTCTCAGTTTGTCCCCAGGATTATTCCAGCCTCAGTGATCACCTAAGCGCCTTCACCGCGACGGTCGGAGATGGAGGACGAGAAGACTGAGCCTCATCCCAAGCCTAGAGAGTGGGGTTTCCGAGACCAGGACCCCACGCAGGTTGGGTAAGGGGTCGGCAGTGCGTCCGCAGGCGCAGAAGCGCGCTCTGGGGCTCTTCCGCATTCTTTCCTAGTCCCACCCCGACCGCGTCAAATGAGGGGAGGGCCAAAGCAGAGGGTATTATCCACAGAGGACCCTAAGGAAAACTGCATTGGCAAAACAAAGACTTAAAAACAACAGCAACAAAAGCCCAAAACCAAAACACAAAATCCCTAAAACATACACCTCTGCCCACCAGATTTCCTGTTCACAAAACCCAGACTTTCATTAAAAATCCTCAGGGGAGAACTTGAAGGGCCTTGCCTTTCCTCGCTTTTTTTTTTTCCCTTTCGTCGCTTTCCTTTCCTTTCCTCTTCTCTTCTCTTCTCTTCTCTTCTCTTCTCTTCTCTTCTCTTCTTTCGTTTCTTTTCTTTTCTTTCCTTCTTTCTTTCTTTCCTTTTCTTTTCTTTTCTTTTCTTGAAGCAAAGCAGAAGAATGAATAACATAGTTTTGCTAAATCACACCCAGTTAGTGGAGCCAAAGCATTTTTGAGGTTGCCACAGCTGGAAGGGCTGGGGTTTAGCTCCTTGGTAGAGTGTTGCCGGAGAAGGATGTGGCAGTCCGCTCCTGGAGCAATCAGCCACTGGAGACCCACGACTGCACCTAACTGCTGGAAAGTTACATCTTAATACCCCCTCTTCACTTTCCTAATGTATTAATTATTGGGTTGTGAACCGAAGAACATAGAAAAGATATAGGATTAACATTACTTGGATTTGTTTTTGTTTGTTTTTCTCTAGAAGATAATGACATGTGTTTGTTTCCCTTACCTAGAATAGCAAAGAAAATGATAATCATCTCTTGTTTGGTATGTGCAAGCCTTGCTTTTCTTCTTTGGGGGATTTTAAGATTTCCTAGAAAATGTAAGTGAACAATTTCTGCTAAAAAATATTGATTATATTATCCACAGAGTCTGATACCAATGACTAGCTTTTCTTTTCCTCATTTGGAATAGTTGAAATCAGGGTATTCTTCAGACCAGAACATCTAATTGTTCTTTAAATTTACTTAGGTGCTTTACCTTCCAGATCAATCTTTCAATAAATATTTATTGCGCTCAGGCATAGTGCTAGCTGCTCATGATTCAAAAGTGAAAAGTGGGGATTTCTTGTCTGAGAAGAATTTATATTTAACTGAAGGAATCAAGCATGTAATAAACAGTTGTAACAGTAAAATTATTGCTGCATAGACACGTGTTCCAATTTAAAGAAGAAAAGGAGAGGGTAAGTAAGCGTCTGGTAGTCTAGTGAAGTTTATGAAGGAAGAGGTATTTGTGCTGAATCTTAGTCATGTAGGCATTTACCAAAGGACACCTTAGAGAGAGGACAGATGTCGACAGAATCAAACCAGGTATAATGATGAGCTAAAATGAAGTAGAACTAGAGTGGGAACTAGCAGTTATGTTATAGTTCCAGAGTACATAAGCTCATTCATAGGTATTTTGTACGTTGACTCCAACTTAGGTTCTAATAGTAACAGTTGGTAGAAAACTTCCAAATACTCCCATCACCACATCTACTTAACTGCCGAGAGTCCTGGCACTATCAATAAAGCACTCACGTTCTACACTAGATCCTCTGTCATTTTACTAGTAATTCTCTTCTCTCTCACATTACCACTTTGTTATGCTCAACTGAAACCTATCCATTAGCAACACAACATGGTGGTATCTATACCCCACCTTAAACAAAGATGAAAACAAACTTATCAGACCCCACTCTTTTTTTAATTATCTATTATTTTTTTCTGTGTGCCACAACCTCCTTGAAAATTTTTCTTTGCTAGGTTTTTTTCTAATTTCTCTTTCCTTTCCTTCCTTTCTTCCTTCCTTGCCTTTCTGCCCTTCTTTCCTTCCTTCCTTCCTTTCTTTTTTCTTTCTTCCTTTCTTTTCTTTCCATCTCTCTCTTTTTCTTTCTTTTTCTTTTTTTTCTTTCTCTCTCTTTCTCTCTCTCTGTCCTTCCTTCCCTCCCTTCATTCCTTCTTTCCTTCCTCTGTCCCTCCTTCCCTCTCCTATCCCTGCCTCTTTCCCTTTTCCCCTTTCCCATTTCTTTATTTTTTGCTGAGATTTTAACCCAGGGCCTCATACATGCTAAGCACATGCTCTAACACTGAACTCCTCTGGCAGCCCAGTTGCTGGGTTTTTTGTTATTGTTATTGTTTTGGCTTGGTTCTCTGGATTTTTTTTTTTTTTTTGAGTGCTGGGCATCAAACCCAGGCTCTTGCTCGTGCTAAGCATGCACTCTACCACTGATTTACACCCTCAAGTCTTTCCTTTTTTCTATTAAATCCACTCTGATCAGTCTTCTGCTATCTTTCTCATAAAACTTGACTTTCAAATTTATCAATAACTTCTGTATTGCTAAATCCAATAGTCGCCTGTTAGTATTCATCTTCCTTGACCTATCCACAGTCTTTGACACTCATTCTTCCTAAAAATAATTTCTTTGTTGGACTTACAGGACATCATATTTGCCTCATTTGCTTCCCGCCTAACTTACTGTTCCCTTTGTTTCCATTGCTTGTCCATTTCTCTTTCTCCCTGACTTCCTCTAACTTTGGTGTAATGCAGGGTTCAGTCTCTGAACGTGTCTCCTTTATATGTGCCTTTGTGTTCTTCTGTGGTGACCTCAGCTAGGCTTAGAACTTTGTCATCATAAAAATACTGATGACCCCCAAATATGTACATTTCCAATCTGAAACACTTCCCTGAATTCAGTTTTTTTTAAACCAACTACCAACCTAGATACCTAATAAACACCTCTTACTTAAAAAGTGTTTGGGCTGAAATCTTAATCTGTCTCTTTTCTACAACTTCCTCCATCTTCCATCTTTCCCATCTCAGGAAATAATAAATTTATCCTTCCAATAAAGCCAACAAAATTTATAGTCATTTTTGACTCACTTCCTTCTCATGTTCCAAATATAATCAGCAAATTCTGCCTAGTCTTTGAAAATGTACACAGAATTTGAGCCCCTTTACCCTCTTTGTTGTTATCATCTTGCACTTAGACATCATTGTCTTTCTAATGTTCTTCTGTCTTTCACCCTTGATCTACTGGAGCAACACTGTCCAGTAAAAAAAAAAAAAAAAAAAAAAGTGATCCACATCCATACATAATTCATGTTTCAGGAAGCCGTGCTAAAGAAAAAGAAAGAAGTAACAGTAATTCAAATTACATTTTCATTTAGCCCAGTATAGCCAATATATTGTCATTTTACCATGTAGCAATTCAAAAATCATCAATACTATTTTTACATTCCTTTATTTTGTGTTAAGTCTTTATAATCAGTGTGGATTTTGTACTTGAAGGACATTTGGGTTTGGCCAGCCACATTTCAAGTTGTCAACAGACATATGGCTAGAGGCAGTACAGGACAGTATCTTTCTAGATTCTGTTTTTAATACATTTTTAATCACATCTGTTAAAATTCTGCAATAGTTTTTCATTCACTTGTTGTAAAGCCCTTGTTGGATTCTATCACCTTGTTCCCTCTCTGACATTGTCTACGAATTGTCCTTTACCTCAGTCTGCAAGGACATGGACATTATCAGTATTTAGTGAACAAACCAGGCACCTTTACCTCAGTCCTTTGCACTTTCTCGTCCCATTTCTTAAAAGGATCTTGTCCTCTCTGTGGCCAGGCCTACCCAGCCTACCGCCTTCAATACTTTACTAAACAACACCTTCTCACCCTGTCCTGACTACTGTGCTGAAATTGTGACTCATTCCACTAATAATCCTGATCCTCATTACACTGATGTATTTTATGACAAACTATATAATTTCCAACAGCAATTTTCATAAAAGCAAGGATTGTTTTATGTTATGTACATTATTGTATTACTAGAGTTACAAAAAGATGTCTGGTGTATATTGGATGTTCAAGTGGTAGCTGTTGAATATATAAATGAAAGGATGAATAAATTAGTAAATGCATGATAAAACTGGTTTCTGGTGACCCAGGTTTTGAACCAAAATACTCTCTTTTTTTATTAGATGTTGATTTGAACTTGGCATTTTAAAGGAATTTTGAACTTGATACTTTCAAATAATTTTGATGAACTGAATTTTTTTCCCTTGGTGTTCATACCAGTCTTACGTGTATAGAACCCTGTTGTTTTTGTTAGGTGCTGTCCAGTCAGATCTGACTCATAGCAACTCTCATAGGGTTTTCAATGCCTGATTGTTTCCGGATTGCTTTGGGAGGTTGTCACGTCCTTCTCCCATTTTTGTGGTGCTGGGGATCGAACCTGGGTCCTCAAGAGAGTGTGGAGCAGCACTCTACCAACTGAGCTAAACCCCGCCCTGTATAGAACCAACTGATAGTTTATCCTTCCATTTGAAGATCTTCTCACTCTAGGTTTGACTATGAGCCAGGCATTTTTTTCAGCTGAGATGGCTTAAATCTTATTTCTTTTAGGGTTATACCTTAACTTCATCTATTGCAGTAAATTCAGGAGTAAAAAGTAGATGTTATAAAAAGCTAGTAAAGTTTCAACATTTTTCCCCTTCTGATGTTTTTTGTTTGTTTGTTTAAGGACAAAGGAATAAGAAATAGCTTCAACTTCTTTCAAAGACAGCTAAGTCTCACTTAAGTCAGTAATAGAGCTGGGCACGGTGGTGCACACCTATAATCCCAGCGGCTCGGGAGGTGGAGGCAGGAGGATTGCAAGTTCGAGACCAGAGGCAGTCTGCATAACTTAGTGAGGCTCTGTCTCAAAAAACATAGTAAAAAATGGGCTGGGGCCACAGCTCAGTGGTCCAGCACTTGCAGAGAATGCAAGCGCGAGGCCCTGGGTCCAACCCCCAGTACTAAAAAAAAAAAAAGTCAGTAATAGAACCAGTTCTTTGAGGTTATAAATACAGAGAAGTTTGTTTACAGTGCATCTTGTCTCAGATGGCATGGTAAATATTAGGAAAGGAAATAATTGCATAAAAAAATTCCAGTAATATTACAAAAACCAGAAGGGGAAACTGATTAGAGCATATTGAATTCCTGAAAGTTTGTTACTGCTGTTTTAAGTTATGCATAGATCTCCTTCTCCAGTGCTAACTACTTTGCTCTGCTCTTGTTATTCAGTTGTCCTTGATATTCAGTCAAGCAGCATTATGAGTTGATGTCTGAAGTTAAATCACTCAAACTGAATGTAAAAGTAAAAATATATTTTAACAAGGTAGAATATATAAAGAATCTTTTACAATGATGTTCAGAATTTTCCTCTTAAAAACACTTTCTTCTTTTTTTTTCTTTATCATCATGTTAATCTTAGTTCAAATCACAAAGAACTATAGAAATAAAACATGCTTAAAGGATGTATGGATATGCCCACAAGGCTGGCGCCAAATCAATACAAATTGCTTCTTTCAATCTGAACACGAAGCTACTTGGGTCAATGGACATGAAAACTGCAAAACCTATCAGGCATCTCTGGCTAAGCTCAACAACCAAAATGAAATGGTTAGATTTCCCCTTACAATCCCTTCTCATGTATTGAGTAGTGACTATGTGGCAGGCCTCCTTGTAGGGTATGATACTTTATAGTCAACAAAGCAGTCAAAGATGTTTGCTTATTGAGGAGCTTACAGCCCAGAGGAGGAGAGAGTCAATGAAAAATTATCAGAGCAAATGTGTAAAGTAGGTAGAATGCTGTAAGCTAGTAGGTTTTATGCAAAATTCATTCATTATGAGTTCTACAAGTGGATTTGTTACAGGCCAGGTCACAGATCATTGAGATGATCATGTTTGAGCAAAAAATGTAAAACAGGTGAGGTAGTTACGGGAGTGCTTAGAGGGGAAGGTCTACAGGAGAAGAAATCTTCAGATAGGCATATGCCTGGAATATTCAAGGAACAGACAAGAAGCATTTATGCCTAAATGGGTATGTCTAAAGTGAGGGAGGAAGTGGGGATATGGATCATTAGGGTCTTGTAGGCCCTTGTAAAGCCTTTAGTTTTTTGCTTCAAGTAAAACAGGGAGACATTTCAGAACTATGGGTGAAAGCACAGTATGCTCTGACTTCAATTTAAAAAGGATCATTTTCTTTTCTGTGACAAGAATTGGCTTCTGATGGCAAATACAAAGGCAGGGAATTATGTTATCAGGCAGTTGCAGTCACCCTGGTAAGAAAATAATGGACCAGATAAGGACAATCATATTTTAAGTGGTAAGAATGAGAAAAGCAGGAGAGATGCATTACAACACTCCTATTTTGTAACAGAAATCTTTGATGCAGTATCTGAATCCCTCTTCTTACTGGATTGGATTGAACAAACGCAATTCACCCACAATGTGGAAGTGGGCAGATGAAAGTCCATTTGAAAATTGGTAAGCTTTAATAACATTTATTTACTACTAAATGTATTACACATGGTAAGAATTCTGAGTCTATAGCAGCTATCTCTGTAGTTTCTTTGACTCCATTCCTTCAATAGGCACTCAACAAATAGATGCGAAAGTGAACCTTCAGACAAACTGATATTCTTTCGTGAGAATTAGATATCAAACAATGTTTACCTCGATATGTTGAATTAAGTTATAGCACATGTGGGTCACAGTCTTAGACTAGGCTAGATGCAAGTCTAAGTAGTTTGACCTTTGCCTAAGTCCCTTTGAGACTTTGCCTTTTTTCTTTTTTGTCATTCTTTGACTTCTCATTGATAAGAGTATTTGAAGATGCACTAAAGCCTGCCTTTTCCACATTCACCAGTGGCCTGACATGGTAAAGAATAAATTGGGAAAAGTGTTTGTTCCAGTTTATTTTATTTAAAATTCTAGAACTTCTCTATATTCCTTAGCCTGAAGAACGAATTATACCTTTGGACTCCATTTTTATTCCAAAAACATTTAAAATTTTCTCCAGCTTCATAGTGGAGAAAGTGCTTAGAAAGATACTGTGGTCTTCAAAGATAAGCCACTAGCTGCTGTTCACTGAGTATCACCTTTGTGATAGGTACTCATCCTGCAGCATTAGCACAATGTACCAGACATTATATTATGTGTATGACATCATAGTTTGTAGCAGACATTTCTAGATTTAGAGAAACTTCTGTAGTCATCTTATTTATATCAAGTTTTTGTTGAAAATACACACTGACTTGAGAGAAATAATATTAGCTAGTAATTATGTTTTTAACTTTGAAAAATATAAGAAAAACTGACATAAATTGACCTTCGGAGTATAAAACCTAATACCTATATTTTCTAGAGAGAAAATACAGCTTAACATGTTACCTATTAAACATAATCTTATTTTTAAACAATGATAAATAAAGCTATTATGTAGTAGAAGTTGACGTGTTGCTAGGATTGGCATAATAAATGCTATATACAGAGCAGCTTAAGCAATAGTTATGGAGGCTAGAAGTGTATGTTCAAAGTGTTAGCAGGGTTGGTTTCTTCAGAGGCCTCTCTTCTTGGCATGCATATAGCTGTCTTCGCACTGTATCTTCCTATAGTTCACCCTCTGCATGCTCAGGTCTGTTGAAATTATTTCCTCTTTTAAGAACATCAGTCATTTTGGACAAGGGCCCACCCAAAAGAACTTGTATTAAGGTGAAAATGGTGAAACATAGTGCTGCAGTCCCAGCACTAGGGAGGTTGAGGCAGGAGGATCAAGAGTTCAAGGCCAGCCTGGTCTACGTAGTAAGAACTTGACACAGAACCACAAAAGAGACGTGGAGATTGTGAGCGAGCACATTTAAAATGAATCACCCCTTTTAAAACCTCATCTCCAAATACAGTTACATTCTGAGACACTGTGAGTTAAAAATGGGAGGGGTGGTGATGTAATTCAGCCTATACCAGTTGGTGAGTTTTCAGCTAACACACAGGAATGCATAGGCATGGAAATATAATTGGCCCCCTGTATCTGTGCATTCCACATCCATGGATTCAACCAACTGCAGATGGAAAACATTAGCTCAAAGCAAATTATGTCTGTACTGAGCATCTCTATTTTTTTGCCAATATTCCTTAAACAATATAGCTTAATGACTATTTACATCAAAATTACATTGTACAAGGTAGTATAAGTAATTTAAGGATGATATAAATCTTTGTACGTGTGCAAAGAACACCCCAGTCCATGCAAGGGCCCTGAGCTGTGGTGCACACCAGGGTGGGAGTCCTGGAACCAGCCCCTCCGGGGTGCTGGGGAACAATTTCGCACATACATTTTGGGAGTGAGCAGGATAAAAATTTGAAGGTATCCTAGAAGTTAGCAAGTGTACACCAGTGCTGCCAAGTTCCCCAGAAACAAAGTGCTGTAAACATTTTAATTGCAAATAAAACCAGAAATTCACTGTGAGTCACAATTCTATTTTTTTCTCATTTTGAATTTTCAACTTCATATGTTTATGTATGATCTAAAATACAAAGTTAGAAAATCCTTTTCAGCTATTTTGTATATGATTATTTAGTACATCACATTCTTGTCCATAAAAAAACTCACTTCCCTAGGGTGGTAGCTGCACAGAGTGGCCAAGTGAGCATGTATTTCAGCATTAAAATAGAACAGCTATAGTGGGCAAAGTTGCTCAATGAAATGCACACTCCCTCTGTATCATCTCTAAATGCCTAAATAAATTGATTTATTGACTTTTTATTCTAAAGCATAAAAGGAAGAATCCAGTCCCTCACCAAAGGATTTACAATGCTTTCTCCATTATTGACAGCATAAAGTGCCAGGGCTGTGCTGTTAAGACAGCAGAGTAACACAGTGTCCTTTGTTTCCCAGCAGCAGAGTCTGAGGAAAAGTTTGGGGAATGATAAGAAAGAAACATCTTATTTAGCTTCCCCTGTTCCTTCCACATTGCACATTTGAAACATGATCACCAACGCTTACATTCTGTATTTGAGACTGTGCTCAATTATTTTTCATGAAGTCCAGTTAATAAATAACTAATCTCTTTGTTTCTTTTCAGGTACACCATGCAAAAAGATGGTGACTGTGCCTTCATACATAAGGAAGGCATAAACAGTACCAACTGTGAAGATATGAGAAAGTATATTTGCAGCAAAAGCAGCTACTGTCCTTAGAATTCTTACATAAAGAAAATAGAATAAAGAAAAGTATGTTTTTATGCATTTTAAGTTTATTAAACGTATTTTCTTTCCCATTAAACTCGTTTTGTTTTAAGTTGATTGATGAAAATTTGAGTAAGTTTTATGTTTAAGTAATTATTAGGAAGTTTAGAGCCAGGCACAGTGGAGAGCATGTGTAATCCCAGTGACGTGGGAGGCTGAGGCAGGACTGTCTCAAGTTCAAAACCAGAGGCAGCCTATATAACACAGCAAGACCCTTTCTCAAGATAAATTTAAAAAGGGGCTGGGAGTGTGGCTCACTGGTGGAACACTCAAGTAGCATACTTGATACACTGGGTTTAACCTCCAGGTACTGCAAAAAAAAAAAAAAAAAAAAAAAAAAAAAAGAAAGAAAGAAAAGGAGCAACCTGGAAATTAAAACAGTTTTTTATGTGGTGGTGCAAGACCAACTAAATTGACACATCTAAAACATCTAAGGCTATGGGCATAATGTGTCTCAGTCAGAATTGATTCATCAGCTAACCTTAATGGAACAGACTGAAAGGTACCTCAACCTGTCCGAAATTCAGTGCAATCTGTCTGAAAGAGATAAGCAGCATTAGGTGAGCACAAAGAGTCTTTCACTCAGGCGTAAGTAAGTAGGTAACTAGAGTAGAACCGGAAAAGAAGACCCACTGGAGAAATATTCAGAGAGCAGATCCCCTGGAAATAAAGTTCATACTGAGCCATGGACAACTCTTCACAATTCTCTAGACCCTTAGTCAAGTTACTAAACTGATGAATTACTTACATTAACTGGATTGTTTATTACCATGCTTGCTGAAAGTAGTAAAGGAATCAGATTTGTGCTGAGTCATCATTCTTGGAACATGAGTATTTAGAGATGGAGAGGAGCACGAGAAATGCCACGACTTGGAAGGAACTGTGGAGGTTTCTCTGGAAAGCTGTAGGATTCAGATTCCAAGTAACACTTAAACAGAACCAGGGGGTGCAGATAGTAAGGGTTAACACTGGCCAATATCTCTGCATCTTTATGTTGAGCATGTTGGTACATGCCTGCAATCCCAGCATTGGGGGGCAGAGGCAAGACGATTGTGAGTTGAAGGCCAGCCTGGACGACATAGCAAGACCTTGTCTCAAAACAAACAAAACCACTGCATCTTTAATATTTTACTTTAGCCTAACTTTATTTTTTCTTTATTTTTATACCATGAGTAATTCTCTTTTGAGAATTAACTAATACCATGAACAATGCTAATTATTTTTACTTCTCATTGGTAATATTTTGTATGAACTTTTCTTAACTAAATGAAAAAATTAAAGTTTAGATTATTTACCTAAAATTGTCAAATGGTAGAACCATATTTTAAATTCAGTTCTCTCTGTACACAGTACTCAAACAACATTGAAAATAGAATAGAAAAATATAGAAATTGTGTTTACCATCACCAAAAGCACATTTTGTCAACAACTTTTCATTCGCTACAAGTCACTGTGGGGGCTGGCATGTTGCTGTGATGCTGAAAGCTGTGCCACCAGTTTTTCAGATACCAGCAGGACCACCCATAGTAGATAGGTTTCAGCTGAGCTTCCAGACTAAGACATACTAGGGAGAATGACCCTGCAGCCCACTCCCCAAACTATTAGTCATTGAAAACTATGAATAGCAGAATCATTGTTAGGTGCAGTTGAGTTGGTGTCCAACTCATAGCAACCCGATGTACAGTAGGCAAAACAGTATTGTTAGTGCTTCTGTGCTATTCATAGGGTTTCCAATGGCTGATTGTTTTTTGGAAGTGGGTTACCAGGTCCTCCCAAGCCTACAGCACCTGGTGTTACCAGGTGGTCTCCCATCCAACAGCTAACCAGGCCCGACCCTGCTTAGCTTCTGAGATCTGACAGGATCAGATGCCACAGTGGTGTGGCTACAGGCTTGAATAGCAGGCAAGCACTGTCAAATATAGTGCTAGAAAACGAGCCCCACCCCAGGCTGGAAGACATCCAAGAAAAACTGGAGAAGAGTTGCCTCCTGAAAATGGAGTCGACTTTAATGATGGGAATGGAGTAAAAGCCCTGGGACCTCTTCTTGCAGATGTGGCATGACTCAAAATGAGAAGAAACATAATGGCTGCAATAATGGGCTCAAACAAACAGATCATATGCAAGGCACAGTGTTGGGTAGTGTTTGTTCTGCTGTACATACGGTCATTATGAGTTGGATCTCACTCTACAGCACCCAACAACACCACCACAGCAATTAGGATTTAATAACCTGTAAATTATGTTAGCAGGTTAAATATAGGCATTGTTTAAAAAGTTACAGAAAAATAAGCAGCACAAGGAGCACTTACATAAGGAAAAAAACCTTTATCATTATTATTAACATTGACTCTAACAGTGTATTAACAATCCTGCATACCCAATACCCCAAGAAGTGGGTCCTCCTGGTGCATCTCTAAAGAGTATCTGCCAAGCATCCCAAGCAAACACACACACACACACACACAGTCTTTCCTTCTACCCAGTCTAGTCTCATGGCTGAGACCCCTAATAGCAAAACATAGATTAACAAGAGAAATGCTTGCAAAAACCTGAAACACTATTATAACCATCTGCATACAGATCACTTTCCTTAAATGATAAAAGTTAATTAAAAGGAATATGCTACCCTAACAATAATGTTAGTTTCCAAATTATTAAAAAAACTTAGTGATTTCTTGCTATTTTTCTCAATGATTGCAATCAATTTGGATTTAAAGAATGAGAACTATTTCATATTTTAGTTCTAGTTTTTATGAAGGATGATAATGAATAGAAACTAGAAGTGTCTAGGAACAGGTAAGTAGTCAAACTGAAATGAATTATCACTCCATGACCTGAGCTCCAAACTTCTCACATCTCGGGTGTTTTGAGAGTGTGATGAGTGAGGAAAATGAAAGTACTGAGGAGAACCTGTAAATGCATGCAATACTTCAGAATTTTAAAATACATGTACCATTGCTCTTTCATGCAGATGAAGAAATTCATACTAAGTGAATGTGAATTCTAAGCACAAAATTTCAAATTCATGTTTTCCTATTTCAAGAAAGCTTTCTATATTTTCCAGATGTTTTTATAGACTGGTGAATTTTACCTTTACATTTACAATTGGAGCCGGGGATGATAGTACTGTCTGGTAATCCCAGCACTTGGGGGAGGGTGGGTACGGAGGCAGGAGGATCAAGAGTTCAAGGCCAGTTTGGGCTATATAATAAGTTGCAGGCCAGGCTGGGCTGCATAGTGAGACCCTATTTCAAAGCAAAAAAAGATAATAGAAGAAAAAAATTCCAACGGGACTTAATTTAGCTTCTTCTTGTTGTTAGGTGCCATAGAGTCGGTGTCCAACTCATAGTTACCCTACATACAACAGGCAAAACAGTATTGTTAGTGCTTCTGTGCAGTTCATAGGGTTTTCAATGGCTGATTGTTCTTTTTTGAGTGGATTGCTGGGTCCTTCTCCCAAGCCTACAGCACCTGGTGTTCCCAGACGGTCTCCAATCCAAGTACTAACCAGGCCTAACCCTGCTTAGCTTCCGAGATCTGACAGGATCAGATGCCACAGTGGTACAGCTGCAGGTCATATGGGACACTTTATATGTAATAAATACCTAACCATTTGCCATTGAAGGAGCGAATCAAATATCTGTATATTAGAGCATGTCTTATTTCTCATTGCTAATATTTTAGTCTGTCAATGATGAACCTAAATTTCTATAAAAATTCAGTTTAAGAAATTGAATTGTATGTTCAGCTAAGATGAAAATAAAGCAAGATCACCAGATATAACTTGAAGAAGGCTATAATGGACCAAATTTAAATGTATAAAAGCTCATTTGTTGTTGTTGTTAGGTGTCATCGAGTAGGTATCTGACTCATAGTGACCCTCATAGGGTTTTCAATGGCTGTTTCGGGATTGCCTTGGGAGTGGATTGCCAGGTCCTTCTCCCACCGCTTTTTGCGGTGCTGGGAATTGAACTCAGGATCTCAGAGACTTCAGCGCAGCGCTCTACCAACTGAGCTAAATTCCAGCCCCATGAAAGCTCATATAGATCACTAATTCATTGCTACACTCTATCAGGAAATAGTTGGCAATGCTGAAAGAACACAATTTTACAAAAATATCTGAAAAGATTCAGTGTAACTGGATTCTACTTTCAGCTGTATGAATACATTATCATGAGCTAAAAGGAACAAAATGACCTCTAATATTCCTTCCAACTTATGATTTGAGAGAAACTATTACCACTGAGATGGTATATTTGGACAAACAATATAAGTAATGCACAGAAATACCACTGTAGAGCTTTAAAACAAACAAAAATTTCCAAATGGTCAGTATAGCAAGCTAAAACATAAAGATGCAAGACGTAGACACTACTTGTCCAAAAACACTACCCTATTTAACTCAGCTTCAAATATCCCCTGCTACAATTAGAAGTATGGGGACCAAGATGGATAAAACACTTACTATGTTGAGCAACACTTTGTATCAATTGCTCTCTAACATGCTTACCTAATAACAACAAATGTCTAGACATTTTGTGGGTAGGCAAGTTTCTAAACATCTAATCTATCCTTAGTTATCAAAACAGTTTTATAAAACAGGGTAACATGTTAACACTTTGGCTACCAATTTCAAATCAAAATGTATGACAATAAGTCCAAAATAGTCAAAACACATTTAGACATGGCTAAAACTACACAGGATATGTTGGTAAAGGAAAAAAGATAGACATGTTAATTTCTGGATAAAATACTGTTTCATGGTAAAGGTAATTAGTTTGTCCTACTCTGTTTTCCTCCTCCTCTTACTTCCCTCTTCTTCCTCCTCCTCTCCTGCTCCTCCTCCTCCTCCTCCTCCTTCTCCTATGTACAACAGAATGAAACACTACCTGACACTGTGCCACGCAAAAGATCTTTTTATGTTTGAGCCCATTGTTGCATTCGATGTGTTTCTTCCCATTTTCAGTCATGCCACATCAGCAACTGGAGGTCCTAGGGGATTTACTCCTTTCCTGTCATTAAGGTTGACTGTACTTTGAGGAGGCAAACTCTGTCCCAGTCATCTTTTGAATGCCTTCCAGCCAGAGGTCTCATTTTCCATCACTGTGTTTGACAATGCTTCTATGCTATTGATAGTGTTTTCTATGGCTAATTGTTTCAGGAGTGGGCTTCCAGGTCTTTCTTCCTCATCTGTCTTAGTCTGGGAGCTCAGCTGAAACCTGTCCATCATGAGTGACCCTAGTATCTGAGATGCCAGTGGAAAGCTTCCAGCATCATACCAACACATAAGCCCCCACAACATGGCAAGCTGACAGACATGCGAGGGATTCACGGGGTACAGAGTGGCTATTCAGCATATATATACTGTGCACTTATCAAATCAGGATTTGTCACATTTCCATCTCCTCAAACACTTTACAAAAACAAAAATTAAAACACAAAAATAGATTTACATGTAGTGGTGACTTTACATATTTATGAGAAATAGTATGATTTTTTAAAATTGCATGCAGTATAGTGAGATTCATTAGGGGATTTTTGTAGAATTACATCCTGGATTTTGTACTTGTTCTCTTCCTCTTTAACCCTACATATTACTCCTCCTCACGCTCCTGATTTTCCTGTACCCCTTCCACTGGTCCCATCCCCACTCCTAACAGGTCCCCTCATATTTTCCAATCTTAGATATATACCATTGTGAAGCTGCATATGGTGTCTCATGCCTGTAATCCCAGTGACTCAGGAGGTGGAAGCAGGAGGATTGCATGTTTGAGGCCCAAGGCAGCCTGCATAATTTAGGGAGCCCTCTCTCAAGATAAAAACTATGAAAAGGAGCTGAGGGTGCATCTCAGTAGTAGAGTGCTTGCCAAGTAGGCCCAAGACCTTTGGTTTTAACTCTCTGGTACTGCAAAAAATTAAAAAAAGAAGAAATAGACATTGTTGTGTTGTTGTTGTTAGGTGCCATCAAGTCAGGATGTGTGTGTGTGTGTGTGTGTGTGTGTGTGTGTGTGTGTATTTTCCTTTAAAGTATTTCTAACTCTCACCTATGAGTGAGAACATATGTTATTTCTCTTTTTGATTCTAGGTTATTTCATTAAAAATGATGATCTTCAGTTCCATCCATTTTGCTATAAATGACATCATTTCATTCTTCTTTATTGCTGAATAATATTCCATTGTGTATATATACCACATTTTTAATCCAATAATCTGTTGATTGACACCTAGGCTGATTCTATATCTTTTCAATTGTGAAGAGTGCTACCATAAACATTGAAGTGCAGGTGTCACTGTGACATGATGACTTGTCTTCCTTTGAGTATATACCTAGGAGTGATATAGCTATATCATATAGTAGTTCTCTGAGGAACCTCTACACTGATTTCCGTGATGGTTGTACTGATTTACAATCCCACCAGTAGTGTAAAAGAGTTCCTTGCCAGAATTTGTTTTTGTTTGTTTTGTTGGTGACCCCATTGTGAGTGGGGTGAGATAGGATCTCAGTGTACTGTTGATTTATATTTCCCTGATGAGTAAGGACATTGAACATTTTTCACATTTATTGTCCCTTTGAATTTCTTCCTTTGAGAGCTGTCTGTTCAATTACATTGCCCACTTATTTTTTGGATTGTTACTTTGGTGTTTAATTTCTTGAGCTCTTCATATATCCTACATATTAATCCTCTGTCAGATGTATAGGAAGAAAAGGTTTTCTCCCATTAGGTAAGCTCTCCTCTTATTCTATTAATTGTTTCCTTTGCTGTGTAAAAGCTTTTTAATTCTATGAATTACCATTTATCAATTATTGATGCTATTTCTTGGGCTATTGGAGTCTTGTTAAGAAAGTATTTGCTTATGCCAAGGTGCTGGAGTGTGTTCTCTACATCTGCCTTTGTTGTTGTGCCATTGAGTTGGTGTCTAACTCACAGCAACCCTATGTACAACAGGTGAAACAGTATTGTTAGCTTCAAAATTTCTGGTTTTACATTGCGATCTCTGATCCATTTGGAATTTATTTTTGTACAGAATGAGAGATATTCATCTATATTCTACATGTGGATATCCAGTTTTCTCAGCCCCATTAATTGAAGAGACTGCATTTTCTCCTATGTATGCTTTTGGTGCCTTTGTCAAAGATCGGGTGACTATAGCTGCATGGATATATTCTGGGTTTTTCTGCCAGTACCAAGCTGTTTTTGGTACTATGTAGTACCTTCAATATAGTTTGAAGTCAGATATTGTGATGCCTCCTGCACTGCTTTTACTGCTTAGATAGATTTGGCTATACAAGTTCTTTTGTGATTCCACATGAATTTTAGGATTTTTTCTATTTCTATGAAGTATGTCATTGGAATTTTAATGAGGATAGTGTTGAATCTGTAAATTACTTTTGGTGGTATATCAATTTTCACAATATTATTTCAGTCCATGAGCAACGGATATTGCTCCATCTTCTAGTGTCTTATTTGATTTCTTTAATATTTTGAAGTTTGCATTGTAGAGGTATTTAGGATCTTTGGTTAGGTTTATTCCTAAATATTTAATTTTTTGGCAGGCTATTGCAAATGTGATTATTGTTTTGATTTCTTTATCTTCTTGTTACTAGTATATAAGAATGCTACTGATTTTTTAGGTTAATTTTGTATCTTGTTACTTTGCTGAAGGACTTAATTATCTCTAAGTGCTTTATAATGGAGACTTTAGGGTCTTTTAAGTATGTTGTTGTTAGGTGCTGTCAAGTCAGGTCCAAGTCATAATGACCCCCAAAGGGTTTTCAATAGCTGATTGTTTCGGGAATGGACTGACACATCTTTCTCCCATGTTTGCTGTGGTGGGGTCCAAGCCCAGGTCCTCAGAGAGTATGGAGCAGCACTCTACCAACTGAACTGAACACCAGCCCCAAATACAAAGCTCCACACCGGAGTTGTTGTTAGGTGCTGTCAAAGTGCCAGGCACTATATCAGTGCTTCACTGCCATTCATAGGGAGTTCAGTGGCTGATTGCTTTAGGGTTGTTTAAGGAGTGGGTTACCAGGTCTTTCTGCCATATTTTCTGTGCTGAGAAATCAAACCTGGGGCCTCAGAGTGTAGAGTGGCACTCTACCAACTGAGCTAAAACCCAGCCCTCTTTTAACTATAGGACTATGCAATTTTTAATGTAGAACCTACTGGGTCTCATTATGACATTTCCATGCATGTACTTCATTATACATTGCTCATATCCACTTCCTGCCTTAGCCTCTCATGACGCTCTCCCCCTATTCCCCTGATACACTCTTAATGGATACATGCCCTAATCATGTATTCATTATCCAATTATAGATAGATAGATAGATAGATAGATAGATAGGTAGATAGATAGATAGATTGTAGTAGTGGGGGGTTGAGCTCATGGCCTTGCTCATACTGGGCAAGTGTTCTACCACTGAGCCACACCCCACCCCTTCCTTGTTTTTGATTTTCACTCAGGGTCTCACTAAGTTGCATAGGCTGCCTCTAACCTCGAACTTGTGATCCTCCTGCCTCCACCTCCTAAGTGGCTGAGATTACAGGTATCTGCCACCTGGACAGGCTCCAATTACTAAAATTACTTAATCACTTATTCTTTGTCAAGTAATGTGCTAGGTACTTGTAGGTGTTTAGGAATAAAGATAGTAATAAAAACTGACATCCCTCAAAGGACTTCATGTTTACAAAACAGACTAAGCTTGAGGTCCAGAGAAAAGATGTATGATTGCAAGGCTTGGAAAACTATGAAATTTCTTCTGATTAGACATAAAGGGCCAGATGGACAGGGCAAAGGTGGGGATTAAGAAAGTTATCCCAACTGAGCATCGCCTGTGATAGTAGTACTTCACTCATGAAGTGATTTCTACATTTATTTCATATGCACTAAATCATTAGATTATATGATCACACTTTAGTGTTAGTTTAGATTATTATCCCAGCCTGAAAATGAAGTAGAGGAATAGAAAAGAGATAGCATTATTCACCGGAGGTGATACAGAGATAGGAGATATTCTGCAGCTGAGACTAAGAGGCCTTAAATATCACTTATGAATCTTTTACTCTATACTGGCTTTCCCTAGAATTAGAAGTATTTATACTACCCTCTCTTATTCTTCTATCAGCTACCAACAGATATAAAGTGGTTTGCTGTATAAGTTACTCAAATACCTACTTAAATTTGACTCTTTTTGCAAACAATTCCCTCTGAAAGGAATGGGGCTTTGTATTTTTATGTGTCCAGAAGTAATAGATACCATATAATAAAACACCACAGATGACAGAATCTTTGAAAGACTTCATATCATATAAAACTGAAAATTGTGTACGAAAATATCTTAAAACCATAATGAATAAGCACTCACCTCAAGTACAAAAGACCAAAGTTAGAAAATGAATTCCAAAATCCTGTTTCTGTTTATATGTGTAAGCCTTTCCTCTTGGTCATAAACAGTGTATAGATAGAGAAGGCAGCTCAATATTGATTTAGTACCTAAAATTTTTCAGATCTTGGGTATACAACAATTTAAGAATAATAACTGATAATTAAGTAAGGAAATATCAAAAATTAGTGGTGGCATTCATCTTTAGTTAATCTATTTTATGTATATGTCAATTTTCATGAAACACATGAAAAAGGAAAATATTCTATAACTTTTGCTACTACATCCTCAACACCCTTCAGTCTCCAGCCCACTTGTTTATGTACCAAGTGTTTGGTGAGTGATTGGCTGGGGAGATAGAATTGGATGAAGGTATGCATGCTTGTTCACCAAGGGTTTGGCTATGTGACAGAGGAATTCAGATGGGGTAAGAAGGTTTGCAGGGAGGGCAAGGCGGGAGCCCTGCAGGTCATTCTTCCTGTAGACTGATTCATCTCACAGCCACTTTGGAACAGCCTCTTTAACGCTTCACACAGCCACTAGGGAGCGCCAGTTCACAAACAGAACTGAAGTTCTGCAAGAGACAGTCCTTGGTGGAAATCAGATAAAAGGATGGAAGGTGGCATTGTGTCAGAAATTGGCCAGCAGATCTCAATTACTCCTAGGAACACAAAATTGTTAAATGGTGTACATTAATTCATTAACCTTTTGGCTTCATTAATTCATCTAGCTCTTTCTTTGAGGCATTATAAAACAATCAAGTTTATTTATATTTATTATTTGTTAAGCATGTACACTGATCAGGTCATATGCCCAGCATTTCCATATACCATCTACTCAACATATCTGTTTTCATCAAATTTGTTACACAGCAGGGATCACGAAAAGTTTCACTTTTAAATTTTTTTTTTTTTTTTTTTTTTTTGGTACTGGGGGTTGAACCCAGGGCCTCGCGCTTGCATGCTTTGCAAGTGCTGGAACACTGAGCTGCCACCTCCAGTCCATTTTTTTACTTTTTTGAGACAGGGTCTCCCTAAATTACACAGACTTCCTGTGGTCTTGAACTTGCAATCCTCCTGCCTCCGCCTCCCTAGCCACTGGGATTATAGGCAGGAGCCACAGCGCCTGGCTTATCTTTTAAATTTTTATTTTGGGGATTATCTTCTGCTCTGAAAAATATTAGAATAATATGAATTAAAGTACTTTATATTTAGAATTTTTCTTTGTTACTGAACACTATATTAGATAACTGGATGTTGCTATCACTGAACTGTTCCTATCACAGTCCTATCCTATGACTGAAAATAAACATGTCGTTAGGTGCCGTTGAGTAGGATCCAACTCATAAGACCCTATATATGACAGCACAAGGCACTAGTCAATGCTGTGCCATGCACATGATCTTTTTATGCTAAGCTGAAATCTGTCCACCATGAGTGACCCTGCTGGTATCTGACATACCAGTAGCATAGCTTTCAACATCACAGCAACATGCAAGCCCAATCAGCATGGCAAACTGACAGACTTGTGGGGAAAAATAAACATATATACTGTTAATTAGTAACTGTGTGTCTGTGTCTATATTAATGTCAATTGCTCTTAAGGTGGTTGGAAAATTAGAGATACTTTTCCTTACCTTATTAAGGCAAACGTGCATATGGGACAAATAATATGAATTAAAGTTCTTTATGTATATTTCCTTTTAAACATAAAACATAACTACATAAAAATTCAAACCTCGGCCCGGCGTGGTGGCGCACGCCTGTAATCCCAGCAGCTCGGGAGGCGGAGGCAGGAGGATCGCAATTTCGAGACCAGAGGCAGTCTGCATAACTTAGCGAGACCCTGTCTCAAAAAGTAAAAAAAAAAATGGGCTGGGGGCTCAGCTCAGTGATCCAGCACTTGCAAAGCATGAAGGCGCGAGACTCTGGGTTCAACCCCCAGTACAAAAAAAAAAAAAAAAAAAAATCAAACCTGAAATAAAAAGGAAATTGAAACAATTTCAACTGCTTTAGGAGATTCTATTTCCACCTGCTGTAGGAGATTCTATTTCAAAGTCCCTTTCACAGGCCTGAAAAATCTAATATAACTCTAAAATGCATTATTTTTAAAAATTTCATTAAGGAAAAAAAGTAGATTTAATGAATTATGTGTGTTTAGTGTTGTGCCTAAGTAAGTCCCAGTAATATCTGTGCAAATCTTCTAGGTGATATTTTCTTTTCTTCTAAGAATTTATTGTTCTAAATGATGCTTCCCTCCTGTTTAACCTTCTACTCAGGAAGTTTAATTTTCTACCAAGAAAGCAGAATGTAACATAACCTTTAGATGAACTTAAATAATGGAGCTATTGTTATAGGTCACTACAGGTGACTATTTTTGCTCAAAATTAGATACTTAAAAAGCTAGTAGCCTCTACCTGCTTTAAAAATAGTTTCCCTCTTGTTAATCAAAGTGTGTGTGTCAACTCACCCAGAAGTGTGGCTAAAACATTTGTTTTAACAAAAGAACAAAAACAACAGTGAGAGCAAGAGAAAGAATATCTAAATGATTTACATCGTCTTGACTTGATATAAAAGAAATAGCAAAAAAAAAAAAAAGGCGGGGGAATAAAACCATGTCTAGTTCTAATTTACTCAATGTCTTGGAATTTGAATTTTTATCTAATTTTTTCTTAAAAAGAAATAAAAATGAGGACTACCCCAGTGAATAGAAGCATAATTTTGGTGATAAGCTAAATGTACATATATCCCCCAATGGTTCACATGTTAAAAGCTTGGACCCTAGCCTGCAGAGTTATTGGGAGGGGACAGGAACTTTAAGAGAGATGAGACCTAGTGGGAGGAATTAGGCCAATGGTTCCACCCCCAAGGGGGATAGTGGAATCTCCAGCTCCTCCCTTCCTCTTCTTCTTTGTTACTTCCCAGACATCAGATAAGTGGCTTTGTTGCACTATTCACTATTCTGTGATTTGCTGCCATAGAACCAAAGCAGCAGAACCAACCAATCATGAACGAACCTCTAAAACTGTGAGCCAGACTTAACTTTCTCTAGTTATTAGTTGATCACCCGAGATATATATCAGAGTAGTGGAAGGCTAACTAATATAGAAAATTGGTACCAAAAATTGGAGTTGTTTCTGTGGCTATACCTGCCAATATGAATCAGAAGTTTTTGGAAATAGTTCATAGGAGAAATTTGGAAAAATTAGAAGCCCAAAACAATCAGCCAATGAAAATCCTGTGAGAGTTGCTATGAGTCAGACTCAACTTGATGGCACCTAACAACAACAACAACAAATTTGAGAAAGCCTGTAATCAATGTAGCCTATAGCTGTAGCCTTGTGGCATCTGATCTCGTCAGATCTTGGAAGCTAAGTAGGGTCAGGCCTGGTTAGTACTTGGATGGGAGACCACCTGGGAACACCAGGTGCTGTAGGCTTGGGAGAAGGACCCAGAAACCCACTCCCAAAAATCAATCCACCATTCAAAATTCTATGAACAGCAGAGAAGCACTGACAATAGTGTTTTGCCTGTTGTACGCTGGGTCGCTATGAGTCGGATACCGACTTGAGGACACCTAACAACAACAACAACAACATAATCAATGCTGGGAGAAGGACCCGGAAATCCTCTCCCAAAAATCAATCTGCCATTGAAAACCCTATGAATAACAGAGAAGCACTGATGGCACCTAACAACAACAACATAATCAATGCTGTAAAAGGAGTTGTGTTGGTGACTAAGAAAACCAGAATGCTAAGATAAATGCAGATAGTAAAAGTATTGATGATGTTTCAGATGAAAATGAGGATTCTATTGGAAATTGAACTAGTGACCACCTTTTTTTATACCACAGTAAATAATTTGCCTACATTTTGTCCATGCCCTGAGACTTTGTGGCAGGATATGTTTAGAGGTGATAGATTGACTTATCTCCCAGAAAACATTCCAAGGCACCGAAGCACTCAAGCTGCAAGGCTGGGTATTAGTGCATGTTTTTAGCCAAATTCACAGTGAAACTTGACAGTAAAATGAAACAGAGCCAAGAGATTTTAAAGATTAGCAGATTTTTAAGAGAAGAAGAAATTATAAAATTGCAGCCCAGGAGGATGATTTGTATTAAGCCAATAGGAAAGATACATTGAGGGCATCTCAGAAATCATCACAGGCTCAGAGATGTAGCAAATCAAATTTCTGTCAAAGATTTTCAAGGCAGAGACTTTTGAGGACAGGGCCCTAAGGTACCCTGAGCATACAACACTACCTGAAGATTTGTTTCCTATGCAGCCAGAAAAGCATTCAGTGACTTTAATAGTCATGCTTCCAGTAGTCTTAGATACAACTTGTGCTGGCAGCAGACTTTGGCATCACCTATATGATGATGGTTCTGTAGACATGCAGAATATAAGTATTACAGTGTCATATAAGCTTCCACTGAGATTTCAAAGGAAAATCTGTGAAACAAGACATTATGTAGTAGAGTCAGAGCCCTCCAAGAATCCACTGACAAGGTAATGTGGAGTTGTAAACATGAAGCTAAAGCTGTCAGGAAGACCCTAAGAAAGAAGAGATGCCAGGAATATGGAATTCCTGCAAGAGGAAAGTAAAAGGCAGCTTCCAAAGCCTGCCTAAGAGCAAAGCCAAGTGGGATGCAGCCAGCAAAGTCATAAGGATATGATTGCCAATCCCTCGGGTTCGCACACACTGCAAAGTGTGCCCTGGATATTGGCCAAGAATTCTAGGATTTAATGTTTGTCTTGATGAGATTCAGCTCTTGCTTTGGGCCTATTCCTTTGTATTTATCTACTCCTCTTTTTAGGAAGGGAGATGTTTACCCTGCCCTGTTGCATCTTGGGTGTATGTAATTTTCAATTTTTAGTTTTACAAGGATTTGAGGCTGAGTTTGCCTTGAGACTCAAAGGAGACTTTGGACTTGGATTTTTCCTTCTTTTTTATTTTTTTGTGACAGAATCTTGCTGTGCATTCCAGAATTACCTCACACTCACTAAGTAGCCCAAGCTGGCTTTGAGCTCGGAATCTGCCTGCCTTGGTTTCCTGACTGCTTATATTATAGGTATGTACTACCACATCTGAAGCTGGATTTCAACTTTTGAGAAATTCTGGAATAGGTAAGACTTTGTCAACTTTCTGAGATGGAATGATTACATTTTGCATTGTGAGATGGTTATGAGGCCTTGGGGTCCAGGGGCAGAATGCCATGGTTTGGATTTTAAATGTCCTCTAAAGATCCATGCATAAAAGGCTTGATCATAAGCCCATAGTGCTATTGGGAGGTGGTGGGAACTTCAAGAGGTGAGATTTAATAAAAGATATTGGGTCACTGAGGGTCTTATCCTTGAAGAGTGTATTGGGACTGGTGGTCCATTCCTAATTCTTCCTCTTTCATTTCCCAGACATAAGATGAGCAACTTTGCTCTACCATGTGCTCCTGACATTATGTTCAATAAAAGCCCCAACGCAATAAAATCAATTGATAAGGGACTGAAAGCTCCAAAAAGTATTAGCCAAAATATGCCTTTTTTCTTTATAAGTTGAGTATTTCATGTATTTGTTGCAGTGATGGAAAGATGACTAATACACACTTGTGCACACACATACGTATATACAATATAAATCTAGCTAATCAATAAGAAATTTCAATGCAGTCTTCTGAATATAGTGTTGTTGTTGTTAGGTGCCATCAAGTTGGGTCTGACTCATAGCAAACCTCCTAGGGACTTCAATGGCTGATTGTTTTGGAATAGCTTCAGGAGTGGATTGTCACACCATTCTCCCATTTTTGCAATGCGGGGGATCAAAACTGAATCTTCAGAGAGTATGGAGAAGCACTCTACCAACTGAGAGAAACCCCAGTCCTCTGAATGTAGTAGTCTATGTAAATCCTCCACTGTTAAATCATGATGACTGGGAATCTACACATTAGTTTCAAATATGACTTATTTATTTATTTATTTATTTATTTATTTATTTATTTATTTTTCCTTTATTAGTAAATGGTGATGGGGTACAGAGTAATACAGCATAGGCTTTTTCCATTATGCCTCCTTCACATCACTTCTGGCAACACTTTCATCAACCCACAAAATTTTTGGAGCCTTATGGCTATTATGTAGTAAAACTCAAATGCTTACTTGGGCTCTATTCCCCTATTTTTCCAATATACTCATGCAGTTTCGCTGTTTACATTGAGATCATCCTCTCCCCATTCATCTATCTACACTGACCCTCCTCCCCATCCCAACTCCAATCTTCACTTCCTTCTGCTAGTTTCCTTCTTCCTTCTTTCTATTCTTTATATTGTTTCTTCTACACTAAGTTTAATTGCACATTTTTATATACCAATTTATGTATAGGATTTTTTCTTCCTTTAAATATAATTCAGTTCCCATATATGAGTGATAACATATAGTATTTCTCTTTTTGAGCTTGTTTGTTCATTTAAGATGATGTTCTGAATTCCATCTATCTTGCTGCAAATGACACTATTTCATTTTTTCATTGCTGAGTAGTATTTCATTATACATATATATCATAATTTTTTTATCCATTCTTCAGTTGGTGGGCACCTTGGTTTGTTCCATATCCTTGCTATTGTGAAGAGTGCTGTGTTGAATATGGAGATGAAGGTGTCTCTGTGTTATGATGACTTGTTTCCTGTGGGGCGCACACCTCCCAGTCTGGCCCAGATGTTCTGACAGGCAGTGGTACTGCACACACAGATACTAAACACAATTCACTTGGGGCCCTTGGGTGAGGGGTGCGGACTCCTGTGGCCCTCAGGACACTGGCGGAGATGGGAGAAAGGAAAAGCCTCAGGCACTTTTGCATTGCAGGTACAAACACAGCTCTTTATTTCTCTGCCCTTATCAGGGCGGAGAGAAAACCCAAAGCATCAAGGTTTAAGTGCTAGCAGCTCTTATACTGCCTCACAGGCAGATGCTTCCATGTTGGTGGTCTTGGCGGAGAGTGAGTTCTTTCCTTGTTGACGGTTGTGGTGGGGAGAACGTTCTTTCCTCACTGAAGGTCTAGGTGAGAAAAGAGGTCTTTCCTTGTTGGTGGTTGAAGGTCGGGGAAAAAAAGGGATTGAGCTTACTTAGTCAGTGGTCCAGACAAGAAAAGGGGATCTTTCCTTGTTGGTGGTCGAAGGTACAGGTGAAAAAGTCTTTCCTTGTTGGTGGCCGAAGGTCTGGGTGAAAAAGTTTCTTTCCTTGCCGATGGTCCGGGCAAGAAAAAGATCTTTCCTTGTTGGTGATCGAAGATCCAGGTGAAAAAGGGTCGAGCTGCCACAGTGCATCTCCTTATATAGCTCACCCACAGAATGGCCTGAGCCAATCAGCTTTGAATCCAATTGTCCAATCAGGTACAGGGTATTTGTGAAGGGTTTTGTACAAACATCCAACCAAGTTACTTTCATTTTCCCTAGATTTCTAATTTACAAACCAGATCTTCAAAAGCCGTTTTCCTGGTTTTGGGGTTTTGCCAATTTTCTCCCAATTTCTCCCTACAGTTTCCCTTTGAGTATATTCTCAGCAATGGTATAGATGGGCTGTATGGCAGTTCTATTTTTAGTTTTCCAAAGTGGTTGAAGCAACTTACAGTTCCACCAACAGTGTAAGAGGGTTCCTTTTTCTCCACAACCTTGCCAGCATTTGTTATTATTTCTTTTGTTGATCTTGGCCATTCTTACTGGAGTTAGATGAATCTCAGAGTTGTTTTGATTTGCATTTCCCTAATGGCTATGTATATTGAGCATTTTGTCATGTGCTTCATGACTTTACAAACTTCTTCGTTTGAGAGCTGTTTGTTCAGTTCCTTTGCCCACTTGTGTACTGGATTATTTGCTGTCTTTGGAATTGCTTTCTTGAGTTCTTTGTAAATTCTCTGTCAGATGTGTAGGATGTGAAGATTTTTCTCCCATTCAGTGGGGGAAAACTTCAAAACATTAAAGAAAGAAATTGCAGAGGATAGTAGAAGATGGAAGAACCTCTCCTGCTCATGGATTGGGTGAATCAATATTGTAAAAAGGACGATACTACCAAAAGCAATATACAGATTTAATGCAATCCCCATTAAAATTCCAATGACAGACTTTGCAGAAATAGAAAAAAACAATCCAAAAATTCATTTGGAAACACTAAAGACTGCAAATAGCCAAAACACTCTTAAGTTGCAAAACTAGAGCAGGTGGGATAACAATCCCTTACTTTAAACTATGCCACAGGGCTACTTAGCAAAACCAGCTTGGTACTGGCACAAAAACAGGCCTGAAGACTAGTGGAACAGAATTGAGGACCCAGAGATACCCCAACACATCTATAGTCACCTGATCTTTGACAAAGGAGCTAAGCATGCAAATTAGAGAAAAGATAGCCTTTCAGCAAATGGTGCTGGGAAACGTGGATTTCTACCTTCAGAAAAATGAAAATAGCCCCATACCTCTCAATCTGCATAAAAGTTAACTGAAAATGGATAAAAGACCTCAACATAAAATCAGAAACCTTAAAATTACTAGAAGAAAAGATAGGCAACATGTACCAAGATATAGGCATAGGAAGGCATTTCTTTAATAAGAGTCCAATTACTCAGGAAATTGCAACAACAATGGATAAATAGGATTACATGAAATTAAAAGGCTTCTCTACATCAAAGGAAACAACCAACAGAGTCAAATATGACTAATTTAAAGAAACCTCCTAAGAAAGTTAATATGAGACAATGAACAATTGCTGTAGGTAATTCACATGAAGAGATTGGCAATGATAGGTCAGTGGAAATGCTACATGTGATAAAGATGATGATTTTGCTATTGCTATTACTAATACTATTTCTTTTAGCAGTTAAAACATAAAGTGTATAAAGGAGAGGGAAAAATAAATTGTGTGAAACTCTTCTGAAAAATTCAATAAGACAATGACTAAGAATTGAATATAGAATATAGCAATAGGTCAATAACAATTTTGATAAAGTTATAAAAATCTATTCTAAGGTTTATCCAGAATGATTTCAGTAAAAGAACCAAGATTTCTTTTCCTCAAAAGGAAGAATGTGGTAGGGTTTTAAACTAGCAGATGTCAAATAATAATGACAACAATAATAATGGTATCTTCCCAACTAAAATGGAATCACCATCCAGGTCTCATATTAATTTTTAATTTTTGAATAGTCAGACCAGGTATAAAGGGTAGCAACACCACAAATAGTCCTGCCTAAAACCCATGTAAATGGCAATATGTTCATTCTTACAGTGGTTATTTCTCAGTGGTCTGAAGTCTACTGTTGCTTGAATTTCCACTATTCTCCCATGAAGAAGTCATGAAAATTCTTGAGGATGTATACAAGAAACTTCCACTGCTCTACTTAAACTCCCTACCAGCATGTCACCAATATCACCTACCTAGAAAAAAGGGGGAAAAAAGCATATTTTAACAAACTCAGTGGGGGATATAAAGAACCATTACAAATGAAATTTTGGGAGTCACAAAGGCATCATACTTTTCAAATCACAACACAACTAAAGAAGATATGTATAGTACACCAAAGTTAGAAGACTTCTATGTCTTATTTCTTGAATTTGATAGTTGCATATCTGTTTCTCCTCTATCTGAGTCTCTCATGGATACTGTAGTAGCTGCAATTGAGAAATCTAGAAAAAACCATCTTAGTCTTAGAAGTCCTATCTGATCACCTTTTCCAATGTGAATGCCTTCTAGATACACATTATGTTGCTTACTTATGCATACATTTCTTTAGTCATCAATTCAACAATTAAGTATTGAGCATTTATTATCTTTCTGGCAGTGTTCTAGACACTAGGTAATATAGAAGTGAAAGCAAGGAAACTGATGCTCTCAAACTATTCACATTCAAATGGAGAGATTTAAGTAACACACAAACAAACAAACAAAACCCTGAAACAACCATATAGCAATTCCATTGGGGGAAAATCTCTTAAAGAAAAATAAAGTACAGTCCAGACATAAAAATGAAAGGGGAGTTGCTTTATAATTTTTACAAATCCAGAAGCAGAAAGATCACAATTATAATCCTATTACAATATTGGTCTAGAGTTGGTGTTATCTTGAGATACCATGATGATTCTCTATGTTTTATGAAAGAAGAACCAAAAGTGTTTACTGTTAAAAGTGGTATTTAAGAGAACAAAAAAAGCAAGGATAACTCAAGAGTTTTTGGTCTGAGTTAACAATGAAACTACCATTAACTGAGATATGGAAAACTGAGATTAAGCTGGTATGAAAGGTACAATTAGAAGATGGGTTTTGAACACTTTAAATTCAAGATGCCTTTTTCACATTGAAATGCAAGAAATAGTTGATATACAAGTATGGAATGCAAAAATAGAAGTAGGTCTAAAATATATAGATTATAAAAATATGTATATAATTGATGTCATGGGCTGAAGGAGATAATGTAAGATGCTATTGTAGATTATAGAATACAGACAAGAAGTAAAAGAAGTAGGGTTAAAAATATAGATTATAAAAGAATGGATATAATTAATGCCCTGAACTGAAGGAGTTAATTTAAGAAGCTAGTGTAGATAGACTGCACAGAAGAAAACTACAGGGGAAAGAATATATATATTGGTGCTGGGGTTTTGCTCAGTTGGTAGAGTGCTGCTCTGCACTCTCTGAAGATAGAGGTTTGATCCCCAGCACCACAAAAATGGTAAGGACATGGTAGTCCACTCCTGAAGTAATCCCAAAACAACCAGCCATTGAAAATCATATGAGAGTCACTATGAGTCAGACCCAACTTGATAGCACCTAACAACATCAACAAAAATTTTCTTAGGGTTATAAACTGTGACCTTATTTAGATCATTCTTTTCTTAAACTTTGGATAGAATTGTAAACTTAGAAATCCCCCCCAAAATACCCTTAAAATTTACAACTTCTTGTTTCTAAGACAAGAAGTTTAAATTGACTTCCTATAAACTATGTAGCTTTTGTGGTGAAATGACAAGAAATGTGCAAAGGAAACAGATGCGTAGGAGTTACACCCTCCTTTAGCAGCAAATTTTAATGAAAAGTGAAAGGTGAGTTTTCATAAAACTAGGATACTTGAAAAAAATTCCAATATTCAAAACAATAAATATATTACCTACAGAGTAGTTTATCATACAAACTCTTAGCAAAGCTTGTTATTTAACTTACTCTCTATTACCACTTTGTGTATTTATATCACTTAACAATGACTTTTTTTGCAGGTAAAATTATTTATTTATGAGATGTGTATCTAAAACCAGACCTATAGACACACAAGGCATGAGCATGGCATTCGTCTTTTCCTGTTGGCAGCTCTTACTTTTCTCACATTGCTTGTGGAATATGAGGTAATGATTCCTTCTAGTATATAAGTCTGGATAAAGAAAAATATTTCCTATTTTATTCATCAATTTAATAATGAGTGTGCTCTGTTGTATTTCTGAGAATGAGATGCTCATTGATTTCACCATTCAATCACATTCAACTCAGTACACGTCTCATTCAAGCTCATCATTTGGTCAATGTAGAAATTACATTTATATAGATATATATCTTCAACTACTATAGTCACATTTATAATTTTTATCTTCCCAGAATCTTCCTTCATATTTCTTTGGAAAAAAATCATCAGACCTGGGAGGTTGTCAGTCAGATTAAACTCTTCCTTTCATTAAAGTTGTTGTTAGATGCCATTGAGTCGTGTCTGACTTACAGCAAACCTCATAGGGTTTTTGATGGCTGATTGGTTTGAGATTGTTTTCTAGAGTGGACTGTCACATCTTTCTCCAACTTTTCGTGGAGCTGTGGATCGAGCCCAGGTCCTCAAAGTGTGCAGAGCAGTACTAGACCAACTGAGCTAAACTCCTGTCCCCTCATTAAAGTATTTTCCTTAAAATGGTCAATTAAAGTGGCTAGTGAGATAAAATGAGAATATATACACTCTGATATCAACAAATAGAACCACATTTGCTTTTATTTTTCATGGCACATTTGGTGGTTCTTCTAACTCTGACAGATTTCATACAAAATATTGCTTCCCATATGTATACTGGAAAGTCAAAACGTTCCTTAGAACCATCCCCCAAAATAGTAGATTCAAGGAATGGAGACGCAGGTACTGTTGAGATATAAGCTTCAGGGAAGTTCTACATTCCTTTGTAGCTTCCACTGATGTTGATCCTAGGGAATAAAGATAACATGTATCAGCCAAATTGAAGTGGCTTGAGAAAACTGAAAGTATTTCAAAAGAGTTAGGCATTGGGTAAAAAATGTATTGCTATAGCAAAGTCAGCCCACAGAAACAAGTCCTCTCAGAACTGACCCTGAACACCACCCCTTGGGGTTATATAGTTTACAGTGTGGGGGTTGTCAGCTAGAACCACATGTGCACAGCCTGCATGATCATCTGTAGGTTGGTTAAGCTAGCTACCATGGAAATAGGTAGGTAACATCTAGATGATAGAAGAATTGAGAAGTAGATTGCAGTGTGGAGAGTACACTCAGTAGACTGAGTTTAGCAGTTGTAAGAAATCAGGACGTGGCTTACAGGGTAGAGGTTTTCATGGAAATAGATAAGAACCGAGGAGACGGGAGGTGACCTACAGGATGCAATGTGTAAGTTTTAAACAAGGAACATTAAGTTCTAATAATTATATTTTAAGCAAACATTATAACATCTTAACTTTTGATTTAAATTTTTCTACAGCAAAAGAACAAAAAGATAAAAGGTGACACTTCACCTTTTTGCTAGGACATGTTCCTGATATTTGTTCAGAGTGTGTTGCAAGTCAGGTTTCTCAAGAAAATGGCTCTCGCATTTTTTATATATCAATTTATGTATAGGATTTTTTCTTCCTTTAACTATGATTCAGCTCTCATATATGCATGAGAATATAGTATTTCTCATTTTGAGCTTGGGTTCATTTGCTTAAGATGATACATAGAAGGAACAATATAAAGAATAGAAAAAAGGAGGGAGGGAACTAGCAGAGAGAAGTGAAGATTGGAGAAGATGGGATGGGGAGGAGGGTCAATGTGGAAGGATGAAGGGGGAGAAGATAATCTCAGTGTAAACAGCACAACTTCACTAGAATATTAGAAAAATAGGTGAATATAACCCAAATAAGTATTTGAGTTTTACTACATATTATCCATACATAAATCTCTGTAAACTTTGTGGGTTGATGAAAGTATTGCCAGAAATGATGTAAAGGATGCATAATGGGAAAAGCCAATGCTGTTTCACTCAGTACCCCATCATCATTTACTAATAAAGGAAAAAATGCTCTCACATGGGGACTTGCATTCAGGATGTTAATTAGAAATGGATCACAAAATCAACACTGTGAGTGAGAGAGACAGGACTGAGCATACAGAAATGTTGAACTATGATGTGGTCCCAACAAAGGTTTTCACTGATACCATGGGAAGCCCTGGAGGTGAATGTCTTTAAAATTAATCCTGATAAAAAGCAAGAAGTCCAGGCTTTTATAGTTCCACCTGAAGAGTCATCTGATGCAGCTTGGCAGAGCACCTCTTTGAGAAAGTGGTTCTCTTAAGGTGAGAGCTGCACCAGAGAAATTTTCAGATGGAAGTTTTCAGATGCTGACTCCCAGCAGCTGAGGGAACCAGGGGTTCAGTGGAGAGTGGAGACATCCCATTGCAAATGTTAAATCATTTTCTAAATAAAAAGAGAGAGAAGACAGCCCCAAGAATACATATCTAACTGTACTCTTCAACATACTCTGCTGCTTAGGGCTGACCCCATATATCCATATGTCTATTAAAGTTACCTAGTTTTATTTCTCTCAGGTTCCAAAAACTGAATTCATCAGTTTGATTATCTTCTAAACCCAATATTTGTCCTCTATTCTCTGTCACATCTGCCCACATTTGTCTGACCAAAACGTGAGGACTGCTCCCCCTCTCATCTTCTCTCTGTGAAGGTCCTCATTTAATCAATCATAGACTATCCTTTTTAATCACATCTTGAATTCAACAACATCCCTTCATCGCTACTGCCACCCCACTGGTATTGAATACAATCACCTCTACACAGTAACAGTTTGCTTTAGTGTATCCTACACCAATCAGCCTGAATGATGCTTCTGAAAACAAATATCTGATATCAATTAATCTCTAATTTATAGCACTGTATTATTTTCTCACAGTCCTTAGAATGATTCTAAATTATTTAGTAGATTTAGTTAGCCTTGGTTAATCTATCCCTGTCTCCTGCTTTATTCTTCAGTTTTAATTCCATTTTACAAAATCTTTCAGTTACTCTATTGGGTGATCTTTTCTCTCGTTTCAGAGACTTATACTGTTTATTGTTATCTAAAAAATTATTTTCCTGCTTTATTTGTCTGGCAACCATATTTATTGCTCACTTGTCAGATGAATATTACTTTTTACATAATGCTGTCCTGGGACTAAAGTAAATTTCTCAATATATGTTCCAAAGCACTGTGTCTTCCTATCAAACTCTAAGTGTATTCCATTATAGTTACATAATTATTCATTTAGCCAGACATGAATAGGAGTGGTGGAATAAAAAGTTACAAAAATAAAACCTTCATAAAATCAAGAACATTGAAAAAAGTTGTCAAAACCAACTTTCTCAGAATGCATGAAGTTAAGCAAGGATTAGCAAATATCTGACAACTATTTACTCAAAAAAGCAAAAACAAAAATGCCTCTAAAATAGTGAGTTTTGTGAAATTTTGACTTGCTTTCCTTTCCTCAGCTTCAAAGGAGCCTTGAAAATTAGAGGTCTTATAGCTACAGTACCTCTGGAGAACAGCAGCCTAACATGGATTTGAGGGGGAAGAAGTGTTGAGAAGACTTCAAAAGACTGTTTTCAGACAGTCATTGTTTGGACTGTCTCTTATTTTTCATTAGTTGGGCTATCTGGTATTTCCCTGGAAATTCCCCCTGTAGGATATGAATTTATTCAACCTGAAATAGACCTTGTTTAATGCAAACAGTCTTTTCCCCCAGGGCTGTTTGTCAAAACCATGCAGTACCAACTGCTGTGCATTGTAGCTGTCTGAGTATGTTATGGCTTGATATGACTTGAGTGTGTCCCCTGAAGGTTTGTGCACTGGTAGTTACCCAGGGTAATGACATTCAGAGGTGATGAAACCTTTAAGAAGTAAGACCTAGTATAAGATTTCAAGTCAGGAGGGACATGCCCTTGGAAGGGATTAATGTAGTCCTCATGGGGTCCCAATTACTTTCAATGACACTGGGTTGTTATAAAAAGAGCACCCTGGTCTCTGAACCTTTCTGGTTTCCTGTCTCCCATATGATCACTCTTGTACATGTTTTCACCATTGTGATGAAATCTGCCATAAGGCTTTCACCAGAGACTCAACCAGTGGGGTTACCTGATCTCAGACTTTCAGCATCCAAAACTGCAACATTTTTTAAAAATAAGTTACAGAAATTTTAATCTCTAAAGTGTTTTAAGTAATGACTATAAAAATTCAAACCCATATCTATTTTGTAGAAATTGTAGAGATGCTACAGATGACAAGTCATACTACAATTTGAAAGCGGCATCATTTGAGTAATTTTTTTTCTAGGAACCATATTGTATAATTATGTATACTCATAATCATTTTTGCTGGAAACATACTGTACTTTCAAAGAAATGTTTGATTGCATAACACAGGTAAAACATTTAAACTCTTAACTAAAACTGGCATTGTTTGTACATTCTTATTCTTTTGACTGGTGGCCATGTTATATGAAAAAGAGATTTTAAAAGAGTAAAATAAATGAAGTCTTTTTTATTAATATATTTCTCAGTCTTGAGCATTTTGTTATAGCAACAGAAAACAAGCTAACACAGGTGGCAATAATAGTTGGACCAAAGGAAAAGTTGATCAAAACCTTCAGAGGGGGAATGAGTTGTCCACAGAGGGGCTTTGAAATGATTCATCATCTTGCTAAGAATACTTAATACTATGTGCATTGCTTTGGGAAAAGCTGTGGCAAAAGATCTCTTTAAAGTATTGAAAAGTAAAGATGTCACATTGAAGACAAAGTGTTCTTGACTCATGCCATGGTATTTTCAGTCACATCATATGGTTGTGAAAGCTGGATATTGAGCAAGGGAGACAGGAGGAATTGATACTTTTGAATTATGGTGCTGGGGACGATTATTGAATATACTATAGACTGCCAAAAGAACCAAAAGAACCTAGAAGAAGTACAACCAGAGTGCTGCTTGGAAGCAAAGATGGCTAGACTGCATTTTATGTATTTTGGACATGTAGTCAGGAGGGACCAATCCCTGGAGAAAGGCATCATGTTTGGGAGAGGGCACGTCAAATAAAAAAAGGAAAACCCTCCACTAGATAGGTTGACACAGTGTCTGCAACAATGGGATTAAACATAAATAAGATCATGTGCCTGGCACAGAAATGGGGAGTGTTTCAATCTGCTGTGCACAGGGTCCCTATGAGTCGGACTCTACTTGATGGCACCGAACAACAACATGCACATGTGTAAGGCTGTGCATATGCCCAAGAAAAACCTGAAAAGGCCCTAAATTCTCTTTTCTAACTAATTGTAAAGCTCTGAACAAATAGAGATTAAGGCAAAGATTTTTAAATTAGCTATTTTAAGTACTTACAGAGGACTAAGTCAAACTATGTCCAAAGAAATAAATAATGTATGAGAATGATGTCTCACCAAGTAGAAAATATGAATAAAGAAACACAAACTATAGAAAAGAACCAAATGAAAATGCTAGGATTGGAAATAACTGAAATAATTTAGCAGAGAGTCTCCTCAGCAGATTTTATCTGACTGAAAACAACTAATGAATGGCAGGATCTTTCAATGGAAACTATCAAGTCAGGGAAACAAAAGAAAAAATAATAAAGAAAAATAAAGAGTGCCTGGCAGAGCTGTGGGGTAGTAATGTAAGTAATATATGAATAGTGGGAGTCCTGAGGAGAGGAGAAAGGGAAAGGAGTAGAAAGAATATCTGAAAAGTTAATAGCTGAAATTTTTTAAATTTAGTGTAAAACATTAATCTCTATATCCAATAAGCTCAATAAACTTCAAGCAGGATGCATTCAAAGAGATTGAGTACTAGAAATATAATCAAAGTATTAAAATAACGGGAATAGCTGTCCAATCCACACAAGATTCTAATCAACATCTGATTTTGTAGTCCTCTAAAACTGTTGGAAGGGTGCAGATTGGATTCAAGAATATATGGCATAACGCATAAAAATGTAATTTGCATGGCAATGGCAAAAGGAAGAGGAAGGAAACAGAACTATATAAGAACAAAGTTTTTGGATGCTATTGAAATAAGGTTTGAATTAATCTGAACTAGATTAATTAAAGCACTCAGTGGTGGAGCACTTGGCTAGCCTGTGCATGCCCCTATGTTCAATCCTCAGTAACGAAAAAACATACATATGTATATGTAGTAAACTAAATCAGATAACTAAACTGTACATCAGAAAACAAATATGTATGTAACCAGAAGACAAAAGTAATGGAATGATAGAGAAACCACAAGATAGAAGATATATGGAAAGCAGTTCAGAATTGTGGCACACTACTATAATCCTAGCACTCAGGAGGTAGGGGCAAGAGGATCACCCCAAGTTTGAAGCCAGCCTGGGCTACATGAGAAGTTCTGGGTCAGAAGGCTAAATAGTGAGATCCTGGCTCAAAAGTCAAAACGAAACAAAACAAAAAGTAAAACAAATAACAAAATGGCAGCTTAAATCCTAACAAACTTGAATCCTATTAAATTTAAATGGATCACACATTCCAATCTAAAGGTAGAGACTAGATAAATTGACAAAAACATGATCCAACTAAGTGCTGTATGCAAAGACACATTTTTTTTTTGAAACAGGGTTTCATCACATAGACCAGGTTAGCCTCAAACTCTTGATCCTCCTGCATCAACCTCCTGACTGCTGGGATTACTGGCATGCACAATCACACCTAGTTCAGAGACATTCTTTTTATTAAAGTGTACAGTTTGAAAATAAAGGGGTGAAAAATGTATATCACAAAGACAGTAATGAAAAGAGTGCTGGGGGCACATTAACATCAGATAAAATAGCCTTTAAAACAAAAATTTTTACCAGATTCCAAAAAAAGATACTTTACAATAATGATGTAGTCAAAGAATAACTTTAAACATACAAGTATCTAAAAATATAGTCAAAATATCTGAAGCAAAAAAATTAACAAACTTAAAGGAAAAGTAAGATAATTCAGTAATAGTTGGGTGTTTCAGGATACCACTTCCTGTGGTGAACAGAGCTAAACAGAAGATCAACAAGGACATAGAAGAATTGAACAATATTGTAAACAAGTAGACCTAACAGACATCTATGTTATTGTTGTTAGGTGCCATCAAGTTAAATTCTACTTATAGTGACTCTCAGCTGACTGTTTCTGAAGTGGGTTGCTAGGTCTTCTCCCAAGCCTACAGCACCTGGTTTTCCCAGGTGGTCTCCCATCCAAGGACTAACCAGGTCCCATCCTGCTTAGCCTCTGAGCTCTGACAGGATTGAATGTAACAGGGGTACAGCTACAGGCAGGAAACCATTACTTAGATGAAAACATCTTGCTCAAAATGTATATAGATGTTTATAACCTACATTAAAAATGAAAAATATACAGTCAATAATTAACCTTCCATTTTAAGGAGCTAGAAAAAGAAGAACAAACTAAACCCAAAGGGGAAAAAAAGCATGAAGATTTGAGAGAAAATAAAGAAAATAGAGAACAGAAGAACAGAGAAATTCTATGATATGAAAAGTCATGTTGTTTTAAAGCACAAGAATTTTGACAAAGCTTTATCAAGAAAGACCAAGTGAAAAAGAGAGTAGACTAAATTAGTAATTGTATGGCCTTCCTGTTAGACTGCCCACTCCCTAAAAGAACAGATACATGGGATTTTTGGCCAATGTGTATCTTTGGTACATATTTCAGTGTTTGGCACAATGTAAGCACTCATTAAATATTACAGAGTGAATGAATGAATGAGTAAATGAACAAATGAGTGTGACTCAGAGAATTATAGAGACTCCCCTAGATCCATGCATTAGTAGCAGTCAATCTTCAAGTTATGTCAATTTATGATTTCCAACCCAGGGCTCTACCTATGTATCATAAGATATTTGTTGGACCATCTCCATTTCAAGATTTTACTACTAATATGCATGAGTTCTGTTTTGTTTCCTCATTATCTGATCCTGATGCTCCCCACCCACTTCTTTAAACTCTATGTCATAGAAAACTTCTCTGTGGGGGTTGGATCATAGTACTTAAAAGAATTCAAGCGATCTGATGTGGTTTTAAAGTTTCCTGTTGGGAGATTGAGATAAATATAAGTGAGGAACATAAAGTTCTCAACCTTGAATAGAAAAATCACTAACAAAGATTCCTTTGGGGCAAATATTTTTCAATAATGATTGGAGGTTGCATTGGTTTCCTACCCAGTAGACAATTTGTTCATTAATTTTCTTGATAGAACTTGTGTTCTCTTCGGGCACTCACTCTCTACCATTTGGCCCCAGAGATTCAGATTCCATCCTGAATCTCAGAAAGTGTATCTTAACCAGGCCAAATCATCATGGTAGCATCAATTCTATGCCAGCACTTAAGTTATAAAAATCCAGTAAGGCATAAAAGCTAGTATTTAAGCACAGACTTTCAGCCACACACAATTTACAGTGATTTCCATGTATTAAGTCATTAAAATTTCACCACTACACAAATAGTGGTGCCTACTAAATACAAATATTATTTCCATTTTCATGTTAAGGAAGTTGAGGAAATTGTTTCTTAATTTTCTTAAAATTGGACTTAGTTATTTTTAACTTGACATTCCTTGACAAGGAATTGGACAGATTATCTGGAATTAATTTCCTCAGAGATATGTTTATCTATGCTGGAAAATTGAGATTTCTAAAGCTCATGAGGGATGAAATTGAGGAAAAATAATCCATAATAGAATATGAGTTATCTCTAGGTAGGAAGAAGTAGAAAAAGCAGAAAAACTGAGAAAGAAGATTATTTCAAGGAATATAGGAATAGCAATGGGTCAAGTGGTGTGAGAATTGGAGCAGGCCAGGAAAAATAGAGATGGATAGAGGTTCTGGAAAATTCTCATTGACAACTTACATCTAGTCCACTCCAGCAGTGTAAGTGAAGGGTTAGACAATAGATAAGATGCTAGAGAATAATACATACAGATATATATGTATTTGTATATGGTATATATATTCTCTCCTTACTGATTATTCTTGTATTTGCATATGAGTTTTGGAATACATATAGCCATTTTGTGACCATTATTATAAATAATGTCAACTAATAAACAATGGCAAGAAAGAAAGATAATTCTTGGGGATTTGAACAACTGAAAAGACCACTTCTGAATCTACAACTAGGTAATAAAGTTTAAGCTATGTTGAGTCAAGTTATCTGCTACATATCTGTGTGTGCATCATAATTGAAACAGATGCTTTATTTCTCACTTTCTTGTTCCAGGAGAAGGACTGAATCCTAGCCAGGCATAGTGGCTCATGCCTATAATCCCAGTGACTCAGGAGGCTAAAACAGGAGGATTACAACCTGGAGGCCAGAAGTAGCCTGCATAACTTAACAAGACCCTGTCTCAAGATAAAAAAAAAATTTTTTTTTAATGCATTGGAGATGTGTCTCAGTGGTATAGCATTTACAAAGTATGTGTGATGCCCTGAATTCAACCCCCAAGGACTGAAAAAAAAAAGAAAAAGAAAAGAAACACTTCATCATCCTTAATTTTAAGGAGTCATAGGTGAGGATGTCAACTCCTATAACTTCTTCCAACTGAACAGCGATGTTGTCCCTAGGGTTTCCTGGAGGATGAAAGTTTCTGGCTAATTGTTCTAAGGTTGTTTCAAGGCTCAGTTCTTTCCCAGGTATAATAAGCAGGAGATTTTGTTTTATCATCTAGTTGGCATGACATTGTTGAAACCTGGAAGATACAAATTTTGGGGGAGATTAGAAATGCAGAGTTAAAGAGTTAAAAGGAGGACAGTCATTACTAGAGGGTCATACAAAGTTAGGAGCTGGACTAGATGGAGGAAGGTAGTTTCATGGTATTCACATCAGGGCCCAGGTTATATTGGTAATACATTGATATAAATCTTACTACAGCTGCCTGAGGTATGGGGCTATTTGTAGATTGGAATGCTTCCAGACCCACATGGCCAAGAACTGTCTGTACTGCAATGGAAAAAGTTGGTCCTTGATGTGAGTACTGCAGTGTTGTGTACTCTGGAGTGGCTATCTTAAAATTTCACATGGAAGGCTTTCAGTGAGAGGTCTTTGGTGAGTGTCTTATTTCTTAAAGTATTTTGTTCTACTCCAAGTTAGAATTTCCCCACATGTCTGTCCACTTGTCCTGGTGTGGAGGCTTGCATGTTGCTGTGATGCTGAAAGCTTTGCCACTGGTATTTCAGATGCCAGCAGAGACATCCATGGTACATAGGTTTCAGCTGAGCTTCCAGACTAAAACAAACCAGGGAGAAGGACTCATCAGCTCATTCTTGAAGCAATTAGCCATTGGAAAACCTATGAACATCAGAGAAGCACTGTCAAATACAGTGCAGGAAAACGAGCCCCCTAGGCAGGAAGGCATTCAAGAGACAACTGGGGAAGAGTTACCTCCTCAAAGTAGTACTTGTTGTTTTCATTAGGTGCCATTGAGTTGGGTTTGACTCATAGCGACCCTCCTGTTTTTAGGTGACCTAAATCTTTAGTGCCTGCAGCCATACCACTGTGGCATCCGATCCTGTCAGATCTTGAAAGCTAAACAGGGTCAGGCCTGGTTAGTACTTGGATGGGAGACCACCTGGTGTTCCCAAGAGGTCTCCCATCTAAATAGTAACCAGGCCTGACCCTGCTTAGCTTCCAAGATCTGATGGGATCAGATGCCACAGGGCTATGACTGCAGGTATTCCCTACTGTAGGCTTCTATTAATCCATTGTGTTTAGACCTCTTCATTGCCTTCAAATTAACCTCAGATATTTTCTTAATGGCTGTGCTTTTAAATTAGCCTCTTGTTTTCCATTTCTAGCCATCTGTCACATGCACACTCACCAGATAATTTCTTATAGAGTCTTAACATCCTACTTTCTGGCTATATCTCCCTATCAGATGCTCAAGACCAAGAAGGATGCCCCTGTGCTGGCCCAAATCTACCTATTCCTTCTTACTGATAGGGTCAGCTTAGACTCTTTTAGGGGCTAATTTTAGGGCCTTACAAAGGGTCTCTAGAAGTCATATCCTCTAGATATTCCTTCAAATTGGGAAGATAGATGACTCACTGGGGTTGTAGAGCCCCCTCTTTCTTGGAAGAGTTCCATTATCCTCTGGGACCTAGTTAACCCTAGAGTACAAGGGCCAAATATTGGCTCTCATCCTGACTCTCTTTATCTTCTTCAGCATTGGCCTCCATTTCTTAGCTGTTGAACACCCAGAAAATCAGGGCTTCAGAGGGCCTCAGAGAGCACAGAGAAGCACTTTACCAACTGAGCTAAATCTCAGTCCAACAACAACAACAAACTGAATACGAATTTCTTAGTCTAGTGTACTGGTATTGTTTCATAAAAGTATGAGCATAAGGGATTTCTCTTCATTGTTCTTCCCTCTTATAAAATAATTTTGGCTGGTGGATAGAATAATTCTTGGGCTAATGCTCTTGATCTCTTCATTTGTACTCAGGCCAGGTGTTATTACAAAGGAAAGCTAGTCTCCTTTCATAGAGCCCTTCTGACTTAAATTGACCCCAGTTAACCATAGACATGCAAGGAGAAAATCTTTTAAAATAGCAGAGGTATTTTTTCATATTTACCTTTCCTATAGAGAAAGAAAGAATATCTCATGAAACCAAAGAAATGCTTTCTTGGGTCACTTGTCACCATATACAAATACATGTTCACCAAGCAAGTTATTACAAATGTTCACTGACCAAAGTGCATGCCAATACAAGACACCTAGATACCAAACCAAAACCTGTAAAGATTTCAGAAACCAACATGGGGACCACCAATGTGGTGTAACCAATGGCCAAAAAGGAAGCTCCTGAAAACAGAACAAGACCAGAAAGGCAGTGTTACTCATCTATGGTCCCAATGTTTGGACTAGAGATTATTGGGTTCTCCCTGGGGTTTCTCTCTCTCTGCATTGTGGATGGGAGCAAGAGGTGGGTGCCCTGATGCTGCACTGGTGGTGAGGCTGTGGCTGGAAAACAGCATCACGCACAAGAGAGATGGATGGGTTTATTCACAAAGGAGGGGAAAGGAATGGAGGATTAGGGAGAGGGGAAAGAGTAGTTGGAGAAGGGAAGTGCTAAGCTGCTGTCTCAGCCACAGAGGCAGAGCCTCCTGGGTGTCATTGCTCTTCCAGATCACAGCTTTTGCTACTTCCAGGGCCTGGAGTTTGACTCCCGGAGTCTTCCCTTGTGAAGCTGTAGGTCCATGTAGGATATCCGGCATTGTAGAGGTTGGGGTCGGATGGAGGTGGCAGATGGGTTGAAGTATGATGAAGGAAGTTTGGAGGAAGGCTGAAGGCTAGGCTAGGCAGATGAGTAAATGGGCCTTGGGCTCCTAAGGAACCGAAAGGACCTGGTGAACTTTTCTTGGATGGTGTTCAGAATGGCTGCTGAACTCTGAACTCCAGAGTTTATATGGCCTGATAGCCAGCCAATCAGGGTAACAGGGTTGGATCAGAAATGACCAATTGGGCACCAGGGAGGCTTTAGATACTACCATACCTTGGGTGCCATCTTGGCCCACTCAATGGGAGGTGGGAAGAGTGAGATACCTGGATGTATAGCAAAGGTGACCTGTTGCTGTCTTGCCCCATAAGATTCCAAGTGGGCTAGATGAGCTCCTGGGACTGGACATATTTGGAGTACTCTCTATCCCCTTGGGAATCCCAGTAGGAGATGAGGCTCAAAACTCAAAAATTATCACAGAGACCACTACTGTACAATGACTGGTAATTCAAAGTAATATTCCCAAGATTAGATCTACTGTGGCATAATAAAAAAATCCCAAGTAGAGTTTCTGAGGTATTTAATCTTTACCAAAATCAAGGTTTCTGGACCAAAGCCTGCAAAAACTACAAAGCTGCTGTAATCAGCCCACAGTCCAAACCAGAGGATTAAGCTGGGGGCTTTTATGAGATACCAATCAATGAGCATAACCAAATGTGCACAACAAACACTTCTCCAAAATAAAAGAAAAGGAAGTGGGATTGCCATCTCGTGAGTGGGGAGGATTGTATAGAAGGAGGTGGCTGGAACAGACCCTTACCAATCATGGCTGACACTGAAGCAAATCTTCAGGTGGCTGCTTATCACCCATGAGGATGGTCCATACTGATCATCGCTGTTGGCTTCAAAAAGAGGAGCCCCTTCATGATCACCACTTACATTACCAATCAGCTAACTAGGGTCATTTTGCTTAACCTGGATAGAAACCATGGGTAGGCAAGGAGAAGCCCTTCAAATGCTGGTCTTAGGCAGCTGTTGTGTCACTTAGTGTTTGACAGCACTGAGTAGTGGCAACAAACATATTACAGTGGCAGCAGGAGCAAGGGGCACCCTCTAGTACTATAGAATCATCAGCCCATAAATGTTACAACTCTTAGGTAGGTTGAGGGGATGGGAATCTTCAATCTCTAACAGTAGCTGGCACTGCAGCTTTTGGGTGAGCCTGGATACTAAGATCCTCATCCTTGACTTTTGAATTATGGTGTGGGAGATGAATATTGAATAACATGGGCTGCCAAAAGATCCAACAGATCTGTCCTAGAAGAAGAGCAACCAGAGTTCTCCTTGGAAGCAAGGATGGTTAGAGTGCATCTAATGTATTTTTGACATGTAGTCAGGAGGGACCCATCACTGGAGAAGGACTTTGGGAGAGTGACAAATCAGTGAAAGAAAGGAAGACTATCAATTAGATAGATTGACACAGTGTCTGCAAAAATGGGCCTAAACATAAGTAAGATTGTGTGCTTGGCACAGAATCTGGGAGTGTTTTGTTCTGCTGTATAGAGGGTCACTATGAGTCATACCTGACTCAATGGCATGTAACAACAACAACCCTGACAGTTACCATTCCCAGGTCCCTGGAGTCTGATACCCTTGATTTTCAAGACTTGACAGCTCTCTGGAACTCTTCTAGCAGCCAGGGCCTAGGGTTTCTCTTTTCTGGCTAATAACAGCTTCTGTCCTTTTTCAGCCTCAGCTCTTCTCACCTGCTCTTTATTTCTGCCATCCCTCTTTTTCTTGGCCAGATTACTCTTCTGTTTGGCTGCCTCTAAGTACTGTGGCTGCTGTCACTGTTGCTGCCATTTGGAAGACAAGTTTTGCTGCCCTGCTGCTGGTGGTGGTGCTGCTATTTTCACTGGTGATCAATGCCTCCTTTGCAGCTGTCAATTGCAGCCATCAGTGCCTTGCCTTTACTGCTCAACAGTCAATCAATAGGGTCTGGCACATTAAGGTCATGATTCTTATGGTCCCTCTCCCATTGCTGCTGTCAGAGCCTTGTGCTTCTCAGATCCTCTGCTAGAGTCCTCAGAGCTGTGTAGTGGCAGCAGTTAGCACTCTGCCTCCTGTCCGTCACTGGGGCTTGGAGGTCCTAGGTGTTAGCTCTGACTAGAGTGGTTCCTAGGCCCAATGCTTGCAATCAGAATTGTGTGGGATAGTAGAACTGCCACCTTCCTCTTGTCTGGCAGTTGGGTGTTAACGCTGGCCAGAGAAACCCCCATCCCACTCTCAGAGATCAAAGTTTTAGGGAGAAAGTCTTCCACCATCTCCCCCTTTTCAGGCACCCCGATTCTAGCTCTGATTAGAGTGGCCCCCAGCCCCACCTCTCAGCTGTCCCCACCTATGCTTCACTATCCTTTGATGCTGCTGTCACCACTAGTGCTGTCTTCCCTTCCTCTTTCTTCATATTATCAGTTCAGCCCTGCTAGGCAGAACCACTTGGGAGAAGCCTTTTATTGGCCCTACTGTTGCAACATCAGGGGAGGGAGCACAGGAGAGTATCTCCCCGGGGCTTGCTTGAGTGAGCTGACCCACCTTCTCATATAGCCAGAAAGAGAATGTTTGAACCAATCACAGTGATTCTGTCATGTAAATAAAAGTTTATGTTTACACCAATCATGGCATTGCCCCTTTTGCACCAGTCACAGCAGTCTCTCTTTTAGCTCACCAGGAGAAGGGCAACTCCTCTGGCCTGGATGAAAATGGTTTCAGGGAAAGTTCAGTGCAAGCTGCTTAAAACAGTTGTGGCTAGGGCCACATCATGGGAGCTGTAGCAAGTAGTTGCTGTCATGTAGCTTCTTCAAGGTGTTCATTGAATGTTTATGATGGCAGGTACTGTTGGCTTGGCTAACAAACAGTTTGTTCACTCAAAACAGCCAGAGCCATAGAAGAGAGCCCAATAGCTGCCAGTTAGGGAGTCAGATCATCCCATCCCCTTGTAACTGTGCTTCTTTGAAGAAAAACAAACATAAGAAGGAGCACTCACAGTAAGAATGAAAAAATATTATGGTTAACATTGATATTAACTTTGACAGTGTATTAACAATGTATAACACCCAGCACCCCAAGGAGAGGTAGGTGTCCCTGAGTTGTCTCAGAAATATCACAGAGAATCCTATTTATAATTTGTAGAATATGTATTAACAATTATAATAGTAATAAAATGAAGCATGTTTGTATGATTCATCATCATATTTTTTCTTATCAATAGTCCTAAGAAATCTTCCACTTAGATACAGTCAAATATATGGCAGGTCTTGTAAAATAACTGTGGCAGTGCTTCCATGTGTTTTTCTGAAAATGTTTATGTACTTTATTATTGTTTCTTTGACTTTTTTTTAAAAGGTGACTTATGGAATCCTCTGGGTCAAGAAGTGTTTATATTATTAAACCCTTGCCCCTCCCTTCTTCTACCCTTGACCTTCCCTTCCCTTCCCCCCATAACACCCTTGCGAGTTCTTAGAAGTCCTTAGTTTTTTTTCTGTCCCTCCTTCACCCTACTCTTCCCTATCCCTAGTAAATACTATTCCGTCCCATACTTCTACAAGGTTGACTTATTGGTTTCCATAAATTAATGAGATTATATAGTATTTGTCTTTCTATATCTAGTTTATTTCACACAACATAATGTCCTCCAATTTCATTCACACTGCTTCAAATAACAAGGTGCTGAGTAGCATTCCACTGTGTAAATTACCAGATTTTTTTTATTCCTTTGCACATTGAAGGGTGTATGTGTTGAATCCACATTTTGGGTATTGTGAATAATGCTGAAATAAACATGGAGTGCAAGTATCTTTGTGGTGTAAAGATTTCATCTCTTTTGGGTATGCACCAAGTGGCGGTATATCCAAGTAGTGGGTCATATGGTAGTATTAGTTTTAGTTTTTTGAAAAATCTCCATACTGTTTTCCATAAGCAGGGTACTAATTTACAGTTCCATTAGCACTGTACAAAAGTTCCCCTTTCTCCACACCCAAGCCTGTATTTATTACTTTTTGTCTTTTTTAATGATCTTCACTTTGACTGATGATATCTCATTATGACTTTGATTTGCATTTTTCTGATAATATGTGAAATTAAGCATTGTTCATGTATTTGTATGTATTCTTTTGAGAAGTTTCTGTCTAATTCTTTGGCCTACTTTTTTTAACTTGGATTATTGGTTTTGGTGGTGGTGGTGTTTTTGTTTGCTTTTTTGTTTGTGGTTTTTGGTGTTTAGCTTTTAGAATTCCTTATATATTCTAGATGTGAATCCCTTGTCAGATGTACTGTTTGCAAAAATTTTCTCCTATTCTATAGATTGTCTCAATCCTCTTGATTATTTCTTTTGTTATACAGAAGCTTCTTAGGTTAGTGCAATTCATTTGTCTATTTTTACTTTTGTTGCTTGTTCTTTTGGGGTCCTATCTAAAAAGTAATTGCCTATACCAGAGTCTGGAAGTATTTCTCCTATTTTCTTATAGTAATTTCATAGTTTCAGTTTTAAACTTTAGCTCTATGACCTATTTTGAATTGGTTTTTTGGTGTAGTGAGAGGAAGAGATCTAGTTTCATCCTTCCATATACATACATATCCAATTTTATAAGCATTATTTATTGAAAAAATTATCTTTTCTCCACTGTATGTTATTAGTGTCTGTCAAAAATCAACTGGGTGTGTAAGTGTGGATTAATTTCTAGGTTAGCTATTTGTTCCATTGGTTTATATCTCTGTTTTTATGCCAGAACCATATTGTTTTAATAACTATAGCTTTGTAGTATGTTTTGAAGTCAAGTATTGTGATGTCTCCAAAATATGCAACTTTTAATAGGAAAATAAAATCTTAAATTGATATATGCAGCAAGTGGGGAAGTGTTATGACAGTTGACTGAAAAAGAATCTATGATATTTCCATGGGAAAAAAATAGGTACATAAAATGCATTTAGTTAATGGACGATTAAGATGTGGTTATGCTTATGCTTAGAAATATTTTTGTTTATCACATTTGGAAAAATTAGAAAACATAAGTTTGTTTTAGTTTAATACAAACTATTAGAATATTAGCTAGGTAAAGAGAACCACTATCTTTCATTCTGAGATTTTACTGGTTGTTATTTATCCTCTATCATATCTTTTTTGTCAGTGCCAGGAGTTGATCCCAGAGGCTCATGCATACTAGGCAAGTGTTCCACCACTGAGCCTCATCCTAAGCTCATTATTATTATTATTATCATCATCATTATTATTATTTTGAGACAGTATCTTGCTAAGTAGTACAGGCTGCCTCTGACCTTGAATTGCTATCCTTCTGCCTCAGCCTCATGAGTTGATAGAATTATAGGCACAGTGCCATGCTTGGATATTTTAAAGATGAAACTATGATCTAATGTTATGAGATATTTGAAAGTGCTGACTGATCTCACCTCCAGTAATGACTACTTGTGATTTTGGATAAGCTCATTATCCTCTGTTTTTAAATTTAAATCATGGGATACTTATGGCACCTACCTTGAAGAGCTGAGATTATTCATTCAACAAACATTTGTTGAGTGCCCACTTTATGCCAAGTACTTTTCTAGGTGCTAGTGACATTATAATAAGCAAAATAGTCTAGATTCCCACTTGTGGATTTTGCTTGCTCTGGTTGAAGGAAGAAAATGAACATTTACCAAAAATTCAACTGTTAAGTTTAAGTTTAATTGTATAATACATACTTTGCAACTTACATAGATTGCAGACTACATAGGTGAATAATAAAGTTCTAGGTAATTTTATTTTACCAGTTAAAGGTCAGATGTCTTGTATAGAAATGTGACAGTCACAGCAAAGAAAACAACAGCAATATACGAAACAACAATTAAAAATATGAGTTCAAATGTCACTAGGCACCATGACACACACTTGTAATCCCAGTGATTCAGGAGGCTGAGGCAGAAAGATTGCAGATTTGAGGGCAGAGGCAGCCTTGAGCCAGAGGCACCTTGTTGTTGTTGTTAGGTGCTGTCGAGTCGGTATCCGACTCATAGCGACCCTCATAGGGTTTTCAATGGCTATTTCAGGATTGCCTTGGGAGTGGATTGCCAGGCCCTTCTCCCATTTTTGCGGTGCTGGGAATTGAACTCAGGACTTCAGAGACTGCAGCGCAGCGCTCTACCAACTGAGCTAAATCCCAGCCCCAGAGGCACCTTAGTGAGCTCTTATCTCAAAATAAAAAATGAAAAGGGGCTGGGAGTGAAGCTCAGTGGTAGAGCACTTACCTAGCATATGTGAGGCTCTGGGTTAAACTCTCAGTACACACACAGACACATACACATATATACACACACTATATATTATATATTCAAATGTCATATTGTTTGATGTTAAAATGTTCTCCTGGGCAAATCATTTATTTATTTGATGCTGAAAGCCTGTTGAATTTCTCTGACAAGCTACCCCTATCAAACCCTATCAAATTATAACTAATTTGCTGTATAAACAGAGCTGGTTGAATGAATTAAGTTTGACATACTGACTAAATGTGACTATTTAAAACTAGTTTTCAAAGTATTTCTCATGTTTTCTCTTTTATTCTTTATCTCCTTATAGTTAATTATTCATCATAGCAAATATCCTTAACTTTAGATTTATGTCCATATATTTAAAATAGTTCTCAAGAAATAGGTATTATAGCACGTTTAAAAGAATAAGATGTGAGCCAGGCACAGTGGTGCATGCCTGTAATCCCAGCGACTCAGGAGACAGAGGCAGGAGGATCGCAAGTTTGAGACCAGAGACAGTCTGCATAATTTAGGAAGAGCTTATCTCAAAAAAATTTTTAAAAATGGGCTGAGGGTGCAGCTAAGTGGTACAGCACTTACAAAGTGCAAGGCCCTGGGTTCAACTGCCAGTACTGGAAAAATAAATTACAAGATGTGGTGCAAAGAATAACTACCTGGCAGAAACAAGTTAAGGAAGGAAAGGTTTAGTTTGTCTCATGGTTTCAGGGGGTTTCAGTCCATAGTGGGTGGGGAAGTCATGGCCAAGCTTAGCCTACAGCATCAGAAGCATCATAGAAGACCAGGAAACAGAGAGAGCTTGGCCAAACTTGTGTACCCGGTGTCACCTTCAAGGGCTCTGCCCAGTGACTAACTTCCACCAGCTAAGCCCCACCAACTAAAGATTCCACAGTCCTTCAATATATCATCACCAGCTGGGGACCAAATGTTCAAATACATAAACGTATGGAGGACATTTTGGGTTCAAATCATAACCCTCCACCCCTAACTCCCAAAGGCTCTTGTCCATCTCATAATCCAAAAGGGAAATAGTTGAACTTTAAGAGTTCCCATACTCTTAACAGTTGTGACATTGTTCCAAAGTCTAAGTCCAAAAGCTCTACTAAGACTCAAGGCAATTTTTATCCTCTACAATTTTTTTTAAAGTTACACACTTCTAATCTATAATGGCACAGAGTAAATATTCCCATTCCAAAAGGAAGGAACAATAGGATATCAAGGAAAGATTGGACCCAAAGAAAGACAGAAAGCTAGCAGGGCAAACATTATATCCTGTTGTTCCATGTCCAGCATCTAGGACATGTGGTGGTATCGTCTGGACTCCAACATGTTTGGGCAGCCCTGCCCCTATAGTTTTGCCATTTGCAGCCAGTGTAGCTTCTCTTGGGCTGGCTCCATGCATTGCTAGATGCTTTCCATGGAAGGTATTCCAGGTTGCTGAAATCTCCAATATTCTGGGGTCTCCACTGCAGCTTAGGCTTCACCATTGTAGCTTCACACATCACATGTTCAGGGGCTCCCTGCAGGGAATCCAACCCTGCTACACATTGCCTTTTTCTGGAACCTTGGTGGAAGTCTCTGTGACCCTGTAACTCTCACATTATGCATGCCTTTTGGACTATATCAAGGTCTGTTGCAATCTTAAGAAGACGCTAGACCCTCTTCTGCAGCAGCCTCTGAATGCCTGGGTGACTGAACCTATGAAAACAGTTCCCTTTGTGGCCCTTTGACAGTCAGGATGCCCTGGAGGTGCTTCCTTTTAAAAATAAAATCTTTCAAATGAATTTTCAGTTTTATACCCTGGAGCCTGCATTGAGAAGGGACTCATATTTCAGATGCCCTCAAAGCATTCTTCCTATATGACCAGTGCAAGGTGCATAGCTTCTCTTTTGTGATGTAATCTCTTTAACAACTACAGTCTGTTTGTCCTCAATGTCAAACAGGCTCCTGGGTTTTCTTGTTTATTTGTTTGTTTTTGTCAAACTGCATCTTTTTCACATCTTTCTGCTCTGTTTTCCTCTTTTTCTTCATTATAAATCTGTCTAAAGCAGTCAGCAACAACCATGCCACAGCTTCAACACTGTGTTATCTTAAAATTTCCTCCACCAGGTTAATTAGTTCATTCCTTTTGAACTCAGACTCAGGCAGTTTCAGGATGCATACAACATGCAGAAAACTTTTTTTTTTGCCAGAATATAACATGAATTCTCAACAGAGTCCTCATTCCTATTTGAAACCCAATTACCATCTTTACTGTCCACATTTCTATCAGTATTCTGGTCTTCTGAATTCCTGCCAGAATGGCCCATTAAACTCTGCTTATAGCATCCTAAGTTTTCTCTATCCTGCATCTCCAAACTCTCCTAAATTTCTCCCACAAACCAGTTCTAGAGACCTAAGAACCACATGGTCAGAATTAATCACAGAAACACCACCATTCCTCTGGTATCAATACCCTGTATTAGTTACTTTTGCATTGCAGTGACCAAAATATCTGACAGAAACAACTTAAATAAGAAAGGTTCATTATGGTTCACAATTTCAGAGAGTTTCAGTCCTTGTTGAGGGGGAAGGCATGGCCAAAGAACTCAGCTGGTGGCAACAGGAATGTATGACAGGGAACAGAGAAAGCTTGGCCAGAACTGTGGGTAGGTTATCCCTTTCAAAGGCCTGCCACCAGTGACCTACTTCTGCCAGGTAGATCCCACCTCCTAAAGGTTCTACATCTCCCCAAGTAGCACCACCAAGCTGGAGACAGGATATAAAAAATTCATGAGCCTATGGGAGGTACCTCATGTTCAAAACTTAAGAGCAAAAGCTAAAATTAGTCATTAACAGTAATTTTAGTAGATGAAAAACAAATATGGGCTTGTCAATAAAGGACAATGTATTCTCAAGTCACTTTTCAGAAGCAGTTGAATTGGGCTAGGGAATGTAGTTCTGTGGTAGGTCACCTGCCTAGCTCATACAAGGCCCAGTTTTGATCCCAGGAACAGAAAAAAAAATTTGTACAGAATACATTGAGCCACTCTATATCTGTGAATTATAGTAGCCAGTTTTTTCACTTTAAAATGATTTTTACGTGTTCAGTTGTGAATTTTTGTATAGAAAATGTGATTGGAGACAAGGAAGTGCTATTTGCAAACACATATTCAGCAAAGAATATAAAGAACTTTTGAAAATAATTGTAAAACCAAAGACAATCCAGTTAGAATTGGGCAAAAGACACAAATATTTCACTGTGGAGGACATACACATAGCAACTGTACACATGAAAAATACCCAAACTCATTAGGCGTTGTTGTTGGGTGCAGTGGAGCCAGGTCCTACTCATAGCAACCCCGTGTCTAACAGAATGAAACAATCCTCAACACTGTGCCATGCTCAGCACTCTGTCAGTGCTTCTCTGCTATTCATAGGTTTTCAATGGCTGATTGTTTCAGGATTGTTTCTGGCGTGGGCTGCCAGGTCCTTCTGCTCATTAGGCATTGTTGTTGTTGTTGTTGTTGTTAGGTGCTGTCGAGTCGGTATCCGACTCATAGCGCCCCTCATAGGGTTTTCAATGGCAGACTGCTTCGGGATTGCCTTGGGAGTGGATTGCCAGGCCCTTCTCCCATTTTTGCGGTGCTGGGAATCGAACTCGGGACCTCAGAGACTGCAGCGCAGTGCTCTACCAACTGAGCTAAATCCCAGCCCCCATTAGGCATTAGGGAAGGCAAATTAAACCACAATGAGATATCACTGCTCATCTGTAAGGATGGTTAAAATAAACAAAAAAATAGAGGCAACACCACATGCTGAAATGATGTGAAGAAAGTGCGTCACTCAGGGATTGTTGATGGAAATGAAATATGCCACAGTAGCTCTGGAATAGAGCTGGGCAGTTCCTTTTTTTTTTTTTTTTTTTTTTTTTTTTTTTTTTTTTAGTACTAGGGGCTTGAATTTAGGGCCTCACAGATGCTTTGCAAGCACTCTGCCACTGAGCTTCACCCTCAGCCCTCTTTGTTACTTTTTTTTTTTTTTTAAAGATAGTGTCTAGCTAAGTTATGCAGGCTGCCTGTTGTGTGTGATCCTCCTGACGCTGCCTACTGAGTTGCTGGGATCACAGGCATGTGCCACAGCACAAGTGGGGCAATTTCTTTAAAAACCAAGGTAGGGATAAAAGGTGGTAAGGGAGAGAAATAGCTTGGAATTTAAAAGGACAACAAAAATAATTCAAGTTGTGATATATTTTTTTCTGTATCTTAACTGTGTTAGTATCAATATCACCTTTGTGCTGGAGTTTTGTAAGATGTTCCCATTGGGAGAAAACGAGAAAAACTTAAATAGATCTTCTACAGCTTCATGTAAATCTCTAATCATTTCAAAAAAATGTTCACTTAAAAATAATTCTTCTCTTCTCCTGAATCTTATCTATTTATTTTTGTCTTTATTTAGCTTCATTGCATAGTTACATCAGAGAAGGTTTTAAAAATTGAGATACTGTGTCTAGTATCATGGTGTGTGGCTGTAATCTCAACACTTGAGAGGCTGTGGCAGGAAGATTGCCAGTGCTAAGCATCCTGGGATATATAATGAGATCCTGTCTCAGAAAGGTAAGAAAAAAATGTAAACACTGGACATCTAGTCTCATTTCTGATTTTATAAGAAAAGTTTCTTGGTTATTCCTCATTAAGTAAGATGTATTTTATAGATTATCCTTCCTCTATATAACGTATAGATCCAAACAGTTCATCTTAGTATGTTGTGGACTTTCATCATGAATTTGTGGTTAAATTTATCAAATATTTTACATCTGAAGTAATCATCTTTTTCTTTTAATCTGTTAATGTGGCAAATTTTGGTGATTGATTTTTGAATCAATAATAAGCATTATATTCCTAAAATAAGCCTAGTTTTGTTGTGGTGTATGATTATTATTATTATCATTATCATCATCATCATCATCATCATCATCATCATCATCATTATTATTATTATTATTATGTTGCTGAATTTAAATTTGTTTGCCTCTATTTTCATAAATAAAATAGTTTGGTTAAGTTCTGACTGCTATTTCCCTGATCTGATCTTTTCCTATTCTTAAAGAATTTGTAATTTATTCAGTCTTAAATGGTTGATAGATTGTAACATAAAGCCATCTCTATATACATATTTTGTTTATTTTTGTTGTTATTGCTATTTGTTTGTTTAATCTCTTTCCCAAGTTATATTTAATTGTGAATCCAATTTACTTAATAATTATAGAAAAATCAATTGTTTTTATTTCTTCATTTCAGTGTTGAAGGTGTTTTTCACTTACATTGTCAAAAATAATAGCTTAAGGTTATCCATAATATACTATTATGATTTTTCATATTTGCCTTGACCTTATGTGCCTTCTGGTGAATTCCCTTTTATGGACTTCATTTTCCTTTCCTAACATCTTGCCTCACTGAAGTCTAATCCATGCATAAGAACTATATACACACAAATGAACTTCAAGTTGACTGGCTACAGGAATGATAAAAGCCTTCAATGTCTTCTGCTTGGAAGCTTTTCTCTTGTTAGGTAAGTTAGGTGCAAACAGATCTATAGCAGATGTGATAAGTAGTTCTGTTGGATTCATTATGCATCTGCCAAGTATGACTCAGACGCAAATGGATACATTTTATAATCATTTGGTAGCCTAGGCCCTGGCCTGTCTAAATTTCCTATGTGTTGCAGTTGTCATTTCTCACATTTTCTTTGAGAGTTATCCCCCAAAATGTTCAGTACATATAAGAAGCCTGGAATTGATGGTGGGATTATCTCATTTTGGGCATAGTTTTATGCATTTTCCTTTAGAAAATAGTCAAATTTTTCAGAGTCCACGTTTGTGTATACATGAACACTACATTTTACCTTCAATGTCTCAAATAATGACGAAACATACCAGCTCACACTTTCCAACAGGTTTTTGTATCTTAGATGTTCCACTGAAGAAGAAAACAAGAAAGTTCAAAGAGTTAATTCAGGGGAGAGACGATTAGAAAGTGTTGAGAACTGGAAATTCCCCTCTTACTCATGCTTACCTTTATTGACCCTTTATGGTAATCAATTTGAAAACACACACACCTGTATTTAATAAAGAAATTTTACCAAATTGCATAATTTGTATTAACTTAATGAAGCATTATAAATGGAAACTTTGATTCACAAGATTACAGGCATTCAAAAACCTACTTCAGCTACTGAGAGAAAAAATATATAATTTAAAAAAGGATGAGCAGGTTGTCTCCGGAAACTGTCTTAGGAAGTTCGTGGTTTCTGTGAACATGTACCACTAAAGCCTCTGCTGTCTGATAAGGACAGTATGCCCTGCCTTCCCTGCACTACTTTGCATCTACCTCACATTACTTCATTTCCGTTCTGAAATCCTCCCCCGGATTCTTCATATAAGGTCAAAAATGAAGAAGAGCTGCAATGTGTTTTCTTACCTGAAGGACTTCTTTCAACTTTGCCCAGGCACTATTTTCTTTAAGCTTCTGTTTTCTCAGCTATGAAATGTTAATCACAATAGGAAGTATGATTAATATTACCCTATGGGTATGACTTAATTTTTCATATATTTGTTTATGAAGTAAGGCATATAAAATATCTCTGAAAAAAATAGAAAGTTGATAAGATATTATTGTCATGTGTATTTTACAATCAAATTGAAAGAATTTATTTCCACAAGTTTTGGTTTTTTATGTTTTTCTTTGCTTTATACAATAAACATCATCAGGGCTGACTACACAGTAAGTTGGCTTCCATATTGAAGGAACAAGGGGCAACTGAAAAACTCTCTGGTCCCAAAATTTCTCCCACACTGAATCCTTAACCTGTGTCATTTGCTTTCCCTTATTACCTAGAATTTCACATGTAGAGATATCTTCCTTTGGTTTAACAAATATAGATTAGTATTGTTGTTGTTAGGTGATGTTGAATAGGATCTGGCTCATGGCAACCCTATATAGGACAGGACAAAACACTACTGGACACTGTGCCACGTACATGATTTTTTTATATTTGAGCCCATTGTTGCTGCCACTTTGTTTCTTCTCATTTTGAGTCCTGTCACATCTGAAAATGGAGGTCCTACAGGCTTTACTCCATTCTTATCATTAAGATCCACTCAACTTTGAGCAAGCCCCTCTTTGCACTTATTTCTTGAACACCTTCCAGGTTGAGGGGCTCATTTTCCTGCACTATATTTGACAGTGCTTCTCTGATATTCATAGAGTTTTCAATGGCTAATCGTTTCAGAAGTGGGCTGCTGGGTCCTTCACCCTAGTCTGTCTCAGTCTGGAAGCTTAGTTAAAGCCTGTCCATCATGTGTGGCCCTGCTGGTATCTGAGATGTTGATGGCATAGCTTTCAGCATCACAGCAACATGCAAGCAGCACAAGAAACTGACAGACATGTGGGTGTAGATTAGTACTGGGAGCATACAATTCATTGTGCCTAAAATGACTCTCTTTGAAGTGAAATGACTGCTTTACTAATTACAGAAGGATAACTGGTACCATCCAGGACAGAGCCAGACAACCTTCATTCATGCTTCATTCCTTTGCATGAATTTAAATTGATTCCTTTTTCAAATCTAAGGAGGAAAGAGAGAGAAAGAGAATGAGAGAGCGAGAGAGAGAGAGAGAAAGAGAGAGAGAGAGAGAGAGAGAGTTGCAGAACATGAGGAAAGATTATTGAAGACAGAATTAATTGTGCCACAAAGTTCAGGCTCTTGTGGAAGCAGATGAACAGTGTGAGGGCCAGTAATACCTAGTGGGCCCACAGATACATGTGCTATAGGTAATTTGACTGTTTTTTTGTTTGTTTGTTTGCAGTGAGAACTGAGCTTCTTTAACCACAGTGGTGAACTGATCCTTCACCACTTGAGTCAACTAACATAGACATTCTATGTTCATTTTGCATGGACTTTAGTAGTTTCTCTGGATGAGATAAGTATCATTTTTATAGTGATTACACTGAAAATATCTGAGACATCAGAGACACCTGAGAAAAATAATCTATAGGATAGGGAAAAACAGAAGAAGATGTTACTGAGGTGAAATAAGTGCAACCTAAATGACAGTAAACTATGATAAGAAAATTAGCAGGCGATAATGAAACAGATAACTAAAGACAAACGATTTTAGAATATAGCAAGGAAGTTCCAGACCACAAGTTTCTATTTCCTGCATTAGAGGAACTACTTACTAAATGGTACCTTTAAGTAGTCCTCAGGTTAATAAGCGAATGGCACATCTCTGAAATTCAAAGCACCCTAAGTAAAAAGTTTCCAGGCTGGAATGAGATCCATTACAATAGAGATTGTAAAATATTTACTCAAGAATAATTCTGCAGTCCCCCAACAACACCGGGAATGTAGTGGATATTCTATAAATACTTGTTAAATATATGAATAAATGAACTTGTGGGATTCCAGGAAAATGATACACTTTCTTCCAAAGTATTTCCATGTCAAAGATAGAACTCTTCAACTTTTAATTCTTTACTTAGATTATGCTAGTTTAGATTATGCTAGCTCCTAGACTCTGTGTTTTCTAAAAATTTAAGGAAGGATGTCTTCCATTCTGGGAAAATCCCACTTATCTCTTCATGCTGCACCTATGGTTGTGAGAAAGCACATTTCAGACAGCAGGGAAAACCCAGATCTCACCACATCACACAGTAAGTCGTCCGGGCCACTGGAGCATAAATTCAAGAGAACTGGCAGAGTGGAGCAAGTAGGAGGTAAGAGGAAGGGGGCGGAGCTTCCTAATGGAACATAAACGCTGAGATGCCTCAGAGACCCACAGAGTGAACAAGAGCTTCACAAAGCCTCACTGTAGATTGACCTGACGTGAGATTCACCAGGGAATCTTGAGAAGAAAGATGAATTCTGAAGACTGCTCCATAACAGAGAACAGTGCCTTACATCTGGAGAGAGGACAAAAAAGTAAGTCATATCTGATTTCTTGTTGTTCGTTGTTGTTAGGTGCCATCAAGGTGAGTCCAACTCACAATGACCCTATGTACAACAGAATGAAACACTCCCCAACACTGGGCCATGCTCGGCACTCTGTCAGTGCTTCTCTGCTATTCATAGAGTTTTTAATGACTGATTGTTGTGGAAGAAGGCTGCTAGGTCCTTCTTCTGTTTTTGCAGTGCTGGGGATCGAACCCAGGGCCTCAGAGAGCACAAAACAAGCACTCTACCAACTGAGCTAAACCCCAGCCTCATCTAATTTCTTACCTTCTGGTAATATCTCTACATATTGTACATATGATGGATTGAAAAGAAAAGTGAGGCACTACTTTTTGGAGAACTTTGGTTAGGTTTTATTACCTCTTTATCTGTGTGAAGAAAGAATACCTGAAAGGAGAGGAGGGTACAGGATGAATTACAAAGATCTTTAGAAATCTTTTCCTTTGAGTCAATTTATATCATCTCAATTTTTTGAGATAACCCCGTGATTCTCCATCATTTTTCCATATCCACCTGTGCCTAGTGCAGAATGTGTTGCCTCTCTTTACAAAAGATTCTGTTTTCCACCTAAACAATACTGTTCTCGATTGTCTTCCTTTGTATTTTCTTCTGCTTCCTGTACACTTCAACCAATGTTTTCATGACAGCATCCTCCAATTACTTGCAGTGTGCAGGTTCCCATTTTTTGAGAGAACAGATACATAAGCATCTGAACATTTAGTGTCCAGTTGTAATTTATTGTTGTTGTTGTTGTTGTTAGGTGCTGTCGAGTCGGTATCTGACTCATAGCAACCCTCTGTACAACAGGGGAAACACTATTGTCAGTGCTTCTCTGCTGTTCATTGAGTTTTCAATGGCAGATTGATTTTTGGGAGGGGTTTGCCAGGTCCTTCTCCCAAGCCTACAGCTTCTGGTGTTCCCAGGCGGTCTCCCATCCAGGTACTAACCAGGCCGGACCCTGCTTAGCTTCCGAGATCTGACGGGATCTGTTGCCACAGAGCTACGGCTGCAGGCTGTAATTTATTAGGAGAATGTAAAAAAAATTATCAAAAAGGTAATCTGCTTCTCTATGGGACTCATTTCCTCCATTTTATCCTTCAATTTCATGCTTCCAATCTGTGGCTTCAAAATCTCTAAGTCCTAGACATTTTTCTTCCTTTTTTATGCTTTTCATCAAAATTTGCTCATCTTATATATTTTTCTCTCTTCTATTTATTTGCTTGATCTATCCATGTATCTGTCATATTTCCTGTTAGCAGGAATTTGTTTCCTATCTTGTTTCTTTAAGGTTTTCTTGATTTTCTTTCTTTTACTGTCTTCTCTAATTAATGAGGTGCCCTAAAACACTTGTATTTAGGAACTAAGTAGACTTACTTTGTATACTTTACTTGTAAGCAAGAGCTACCCAGTTAATGAAGAGATGTGTTAGAAACAGCAAAGCCAAAACAATTTCAGGAGAAGGAATTATTTTCTGAGTGTATATCTACAAGTTTGATTTACTGTAAAAAAAAAAAAAAAAGAACATCAGTTTCCTTTGCTAAACTCATTCTTTGTTTAAAATCATAAAACAAAGTATGTAAAATTTTATCAAAAATGTAAAATTTTAGATAAACCTTAAGCATAACCATATAAATCACAATTTTATGGCCCACTTGAGCTGGCGAAAAGAAAAAACAAAACCATGAAAATAATGAGATTATTCAATAAGTGGACAGCAGAGTTGAAAGAGCGGCAAATGATGCAGAAATTCTTAACTTTCCATGAGATCATCCCAATTTGTTGTTGCCTGTTTGGTCTGTGCTTCGATTGTAGTCTCCTTAGCAGTACAAACAATCAATGGATATCACTCATACATCACTTGATAGGTGAAAAATAGGCAGATGTTATCTTCAACTTCTCCATTAGTGGACAGGACCTAAAAGTGTGCTGTTGCAGGATTGTTTTGTCACCTAGGTGACAAGTTAGACTGTGGTTAATAGCTCGCACTAGTGGAAATGAAGTGTCACTTGAGAGTCATCTCCGCAGTTTGCCCACTAGGCGGGCCAAGAGGCTGAACTGGGTGTGAGGTCTAAGTGTTGTTTGGATGTGCTGGGACTTGCAGAGGAGCTCGAGTTCTTGCTATACTGAGTCCCAGCAACATAATTGACTCTTACCTGCTGAAAAGTGAAACTAGACAGAACCTACCAAAGACTGCTTCTGATGAGGATGATATGTTATTGTTGTTGTTAGGTGCCGTCGAGTCGAGTCTGACTCATAGCGACCCTATGTACAGCAGATCGAAACACTTGACGATTCTGTGCCAGGCAAACACTCTTATTTATGTTTAAGCCCATTATTGCAGACACTGTGTCAATCCATCTGGTGGAGGGTTTTCCTCTTTGCGTTGACCTGCCACTCTTCCAAACATGATGTCCTTCTCCAGGGATTGTTCTCTCCTGACTACATGTCCAAAATATGTAAGACGCAGTCTGGCCATTTTTGCTTCCAAGGAGCACTCTGGTTGTACTTCTTCTAGGACAGATCTGTTGGTTCTTTTGGCAGTCCATGGTATATTCAATAGACGTCTCCAGTACCACAATTCAAAAGCATCAATTCTTTTTCTGTCTCTCTTGTTCAATGTCCAGCTTTCACAACCATATGATGACACTGAAAATACCATGGCATGAGTCAGACGCACCTTTGTCTTCAATGTGACATCTTTGCTTTTCAATACTCTAAAGAGATCTTTTGCCACAGCTTTTCCTAGAGCAATGCGTCTTTGGATTTCTTGACTGCTGCTTCCACGGGTGTTGATTATAGAGCCAAGCAAAGTAAAATCTTGGACAACCTCAATCTTTTCTCCA
>VMDO01007375.1:0-45211 GCA_007922755.1 Pedetes capensis
TATAACTATACCTTGAACTGATAACTGATAAAATACTGTGTATTTTTTCTTGAAATAGTCCATAATAGCTCCACTGTTTCTCATCTTCTAGATTTGCCACTAAGAAGATTTATACTTTCAGACTATTTTTATTTGTAACAAATGTACACATAAGCATACATACACAATGTGTTAAATACAGTATTCAGAAATGGAATTACTTGTATGAGGGTGTGGAATGTGTCAGGGTTAATATCTTTGACATCAGTGAACTCCAGGGAATTATTCAAGTCACCAAGAGTATGTGTAGATAGAGAAAAAGAAGAAAATATGTATGTTCATGTTATAAGTAATTTGATATTTGGATAAGATTAAAAAAACACAGTTGTTTCTTGACATAGAAAACAGAACCATACCAAGGCCAGATTAAGTTATTTCTTTGGCAATACCTCTTACATAATAATGATATAACAAAATATAGTAGTAACACATGGAATAATTAAAATCAGTAAGATTGTTTCCTAGGGAGAACCTAGGGGAAACTCTGAAGAGGCATCTTTGGGAGTGGTGATTTTTCTGTTGTAGAGAAATGATGAGACCATAATTTGAATTATGTGTAAAAAATTGAAGTCACCTCCACATGCATGATATCACTTGTTGTTGTTGTTAGGTGCCGTCGAGGTGTATGTGACTCATAGCGACCCTCATAGGGTTTTCAATGGCTGATTGTTTCCCGATTGCCCTGGGAGTGGATTGCCACATCCTTCTCCCATTTTTGTGGTGCTGGGAATTGAATCTGGGATGTCAGAGACTGGAGAGCATCGCTCTACCAACTGAGCTAAGTCCCTGCCCATGATATCACTTAGGATGAACAATCTCAGTTGTTTCTCTAACTCACTCTAATCTGCCCTGTAGTTCGGTGCAGGTCAATTCTGTGTCTCTTGCTGTGTCCATTAGCATCACTTTCTGGAGGGATCCTGAAGGACTTGGAATTTTGGGGGGGTGAATATAGTGAAGTGGCTGGGAATAGTATCAGAGTCTGCAGCTTACTTGTTTTGTCTTTCTTTGTCCCTCTTTCTATTGATCAGGAGAGTTGGGTTCATATGGTGTGAATCATAGAGTTAACAACTATTAACTACACCATCTGATGACGAACTGCTTTGGACAAAGACTCACACAAAATTCCAAGGGAAATAAAAATGACTAAGGGATGATTTTCCCCTCAACGACAGTCTGATAGAGGCCTCTAGGCAGGAAGAAATTGAGTAATCTGCAGCCATCTCCTTCCCAGGCACCATTTGAGAGATGAACATTGATGTGAGTTTCCTGAGACAAAGCAGTCAACACTTGATCTGGTGGTCAGTACTTTCCTCATAGATAATATCCTCTTCTTACAAGTGGCCTGATTATCACCAGTGATACAAGATAGAAAGACAGAGAAAAATTTAGGAGAACTGGGAAGAAAAAGAAGGCCCTCACTCTGGAATCTCATTCTTCTCTGCTGGCTGAGAGTCAACAACTTTAACTCAAGGAATCTGTTTACATCTCCCACCAGCTGAAAGTCAATAACTTCAATACAATAAACAAGATCGGTGATGATGTCCTACATAGAGACAATGCATGTTTTCCAGGAAATCTCAAACAGGGTTATTAATGACAGCAAATGGAATATGCTTTACTTAGGGCCAGAATGGTTGTAACCTCTGGGTTTAACCATATTAGCACTCACCTCCCATCCCTAAGATGAAACACTGCACTTCATAAAACTACCTTGCAATTTCATTTACAAATGGAAATTCTTTGTTGTTGTTGTTAGGTGCTCTAGAGTAGGGACTGACTCATAGTGACCCTATATACAACAGAGTGAAATATTCTCCAACACTGGTGCCATCCCAGCACTACTGTCAGGGCTTCTCTGCTATTCATAGGGTTTCCAATGGCTGATTGTTTTGGGATGGCCACATCCATCTCCCATTTTTGTGGTGCTGGGGATCAAACCCAAGTCCTTAGAGAGTGCAGAAGGGCAATCTACCAGCTAAGCTGAACCCCAGCCCCCCAAATTTTTTATGATAGGAAATTAAGTAAACCAGCACATATATTTTTACTTAAATTTTAAACATTTCTTAATTTCTAACTTTGCTTAATCTGTAAATATGGTTGTAAATTGCATCATTAGGGCAATGTAACTTCAAAAGCCACTAAAACATGTATGTAGCTATTGTTAAGACACTCAGATATGATTGTCTCTCTGGAGAAGCCCATGTCCATATCTTAGACAAGTTCTGCTATTCTTTCTTAAGTATCTCTTTCTCTCTGAATATATATATATACTATCTGTTGTCTCTACTTAACAAACTCAATAACTTTGATTCACTCTGACTCTTCCTGAAATTCTTTTCTGTGAATTCAATCTGAGTGGAGGCCCCTAGGAGAAGGAACCCCTTAGGCTACAGGTGACAGTGCTGGGCTGTGTCTCCCAATACCCCTGACAGACCTGCCTACTTTCTGATTTCTATCTCAGAAAAAACATTTTCTCTGGCCTCCTCTTCCCACTATACTGGCCTCCATGTCAAGCCTACCTGCCCTGGCATTCAGGACATCCTGGCTTTTCTCACTCTAAATAAACCATCCTCAAAGTTCCTTTTGGGTCTGCTTTTAAATTCTTTTATCAGAAATGCCAAAGACCTGAAGAGATATCAGCTGCCTGGTAATATAACTTCAGGGAGCTACTGACATGTGAAGTATTTGCCTAGATGCCACTACTTATAAAAGAGTCATTAATTTGAATGTCTCCAAGGAAATGTAACTGTATTGCTACTTCAGGGATCTTGAAATATGAATCCATGAGTCACAGAACTGCCATCACCCAAGTTGTAAACCTGGAATTGAAAATTGTCACTTTTTCTGTTTTTCATGACCTTAATTTCTCCCCTCTACAGTGTCTTCCACATATTGCCACCAGATTAATCTTTCTAAAGCATGACTCTGATTATGATTTTCTTATCTCCAAAATCCATTTGGGCCTCCTTATGAATAAGCACAATAAAACATTGAATTATTATAGCCTTTACTATATTTTTGTTATATTTTTAAATGATAGTGGAGTTTGAATGATATTCTTGATGATCAGTCAAAAATATTGTCATGTATCCTATGTAAGAACAAAATGATATTACCGATATATACATATGCCAGTAATATTCATACCATCAATATTTTGCAACCTAGTCTATACTTCCCTTTATCTCTTTGCTTTTTTCATTTTTTACCATTTTATGTGCATCTATATAATTCTCCTGGTATGTATTCTTCCTCTTCACTTTGGTACCTCTCTCACAGCCCCCATTATGGTCTACTTTGTGTTGTAGCATATTTGTGTGTTATCTTCCCACTTCCTTGTCTTTCTTTTTTATTATTAGTAAATCTTAGATAAATACAGAATAGTAAGGCTTTTGCCTTCCATTTTGCTACAAATGACATAATTTCATTCTTTTTCATTGCTGAGTAACATGTCATGTGTATATATACCACAACATTTTTATCCATTCCTCTGTTGATGGGCAGTTTGGTCGATTCCATACCCTTGCAGTTGTGAAGAGTGTTGAATTAAATATGGAAAAATACAAGGGTCATGGTATCATGACTTATCTTCCTTTGGGTATATTACCAGGAGTAGTATCACTGGGTTGTATGGCAATTCTATTTTTAGTTTTGTAAGGTATCTCCATATTGATTACCAAAATGGTTGAACTATTTTACAATTCCACCAGCAATGCAGAAGTGTTCCTTTTTCTCCATATCACTGACAACATTTGTTATTTGTTTTGTTGATGTTGGCCATTCTTACTGGAGTGAGATGGGAATCTCATTGTTGTTATTATTTGCATTTTCCTAATGGCTAGGGATATTGAACATTTTATCATGAGTTTCTTGGATCTTCAAACTTCTTCCCTTGAAAACTGTCTGTTCATTTCCTTTGCCCACTTATGTGTTAGTTTATTTGTTGTCTTGGTATTTGGTTTCCAAAGTTTTTTGTATATTCTTGAAGTTATTCCTCTGTCAAATGGCTAGGATAGAAAGATTCTCTCCCATTCTGTAGGCTTTCCCTTAACTCTGTTAATCATTTCCTTTGCTGTACAGAAGCTGGTAAATTTCATGTAATCCCATTTGTTAACTCTTGGTGCCATATCCTGGGCAGTCTTGTTAAGGAACTACTTTCCTATTCCTGTGTTAGAGTATGTTTCCTCTCTTCTGTTCTAGTAGTTTTAAGGTTTCTGGTTTTATGCTGAGGTCTCTTATCCATTTCAAATTAACCCTCATGTAAATTGAGACATACAGGTCTACTTTCAATTTTCTACAAACAAATATCCAATTTTCCTAGGACTATTTGTTGAAAAAGCTATCTTTTCAACAAAAGCTGCCCCTTTGACAAAAATCACATGGCTATAGTTGTGTGGGTGGATCTCTGGGTCTTCAATTCTGTTCCATTGGAGTTCACGCCTGTTTCTGTGTCAGTAACAAGCTGTTTTTGCCACTAAAGCTCTGTAATATGGCCTAAAGTCAGGTATTGTGATTCTGCCTGCACTGTTTTTGCAGCTTAAGATTTTTTGGGCTATCCACAGTCTTTTGTGGTTCCATATGAATTTTAGGATTCTTTTCTACTTTTACAAATCACTCATTAGAATTTTAATAGGGATTTCATTAATTTGTAAATTACTTTTGGTAATATAAGCATGTTTAAAATATCAATTTTCCTGATCCATGAGCAAGGAAGAGTCTTCCATCTTCTTGTATCCTCTGTGATTTCTTTCATTAATGTTTTAAAGTTTTCCTTACAGAGATCTTCAGAGTCTTTGGTGAGATTTATTGCTAAATACTGAATATTTTTAGTGAGCTATTGTGAAAGAAGTTATCACCTTAGTTTCCTTCTCTTCATATTCACTACTGCTGTCAAGGAAAGTTTCTAATTTTTGAGTGTTAATTTTGTATCCCACTACTTTCTTATAGGAATTAATTAGCTCTGAAAGTCTTCTAGAGGAATTTTTGGGGTCTTTTAGAAAAAGGACCATGTCATCCACAAGTAAGGATAATTTGACCTCTTCTTTGCCTATCTGTATCCCTTTGATTTATTTCTCTTGTCTGGTTTCTCTGGCTAGGAATACTATTAATGTACTGAATAAGAAAGGAGACAATGGATATCTTTGTCTTGTTCCTGATCTTAGAGGGAATGATTTCAATTTTTCCCCATTTTATATGATATTGGCTGTAGATTTGTCATGGAATGGCCTTTAAGATATTGAAGTATTTCCTTGTTATGCCCATATTCTCCAGGGCTTTTATTATGAAAGGATGTTGCACTTTCTCAAAGACCTTCTTAGCATCAACTGAGATGATCCTGTGATTACTGTCTAGAAGTTTCTAGATATGTTGGATTACATTGATTGATTTTCGTATGTTGAACCAACCTTGCATCTGTGGAAGGAAGCCCACTTGATCATGATATATCATCTTTTTTATGTGTTGCTGAATTCATAATTTCATTAAGGTTTTTTGCATCAAAGTTAATCAAGGAATTTGGTCTATATTTCTTTGAGCTGTCCTTACCTGATTTTGGTTTCAGGGTGATACTGTCTTTGTAAAATGAGTTTAGAAGTGCTCTTTCCATTTATATTTTATGAAATAGTTTGAGGAGAATTTGTATTAACTCCTCTTTGAAAGTTTAATAGAATTCTGTAGTGAACCCGACAAGACCTGGGATTTTCTTCATTGGGAGAGTTTTTATTACTGTCTCTATGTTGGTGAATGTAATGATCTGTTTAAATTGCTTATGTCCTGCAGGCTTAATTTTGGTAGTTCATATGTGTTGATGAACCTTTCCATTTCTTCTGAATTGTCATTTTAGGGGAAGTACAATTATCAAAATTTCCCTGATTATCTTCTGGATTTTGTTGGTATCCATGGTTATGATCCCATTCTCATCTCTAATTTTTTTTTAACTTGAGCCTTTTCTTTCTTTTGATGAGACTGGCTGGGGTATTTAGTTCTTTAAAGGCAGGATCTATGTATGATTTAAATTTTTTACCATTCCACAGACCTTGTGAGGAAAGCTTGAGAAATACTTGATAGTTATTATTCTTTACTTCATAGTTATTACTCTATCATATTGGTTTATTTGACAAAACAAATAGGTCAAATTCAACAGTAACAGATTTCCAATGTGTAACATAATGCTTTATTTATAAGGCATCTGAATATGTTAAATTGATAAATGAATGAATGAATGAATGAATGAATGAAAATGAAAATATTGTTTTATTGTATCTGTTTTCTTGTAGGTCACTCATTTTATGACATGCACAATACTTCACTCCCCAAGTGTTAAAATATGCCATGTAACATGGTAACTGGTTCCTTACAGGTTAAGACTGTGCCAAGACACCCTTTGTTCTTATCTTGGTATGGATTTAAGTATAATGCAACTTAGAACAATTAAGTCTGGTTAACACTAGTGAGAAACTCCAGAAAACAAGCTAAAAGTCACCCTGAACTTTAAAATCACATGAACTAATACTGATTTCATTGAGCTTAGAGTCTATAACCCACCATACAACAGACATATTACCAGTAGCAGCCTTAAAATCTGCTTTAAATTGACAGGAAATATGCAGGGCACAAGCACATTGTCTAAGGTTGGTACAATTCTAAACAGAGTTTTGACTATAGAGTAACACTTGTCAGGTAGTTAAGACTGCTTTTTTTTTAACATAACAGCATAAGAAACACTTTTTTTAAAAAATCAAACTTTGCAAATTCAAAAAGATATAATATTTATTCGTTATGACTTTTTTACATTATTTTTCATAAAAGTCCATGCATCATGGATAATAAATACAATTTGTGCTACTTATAGATGGCAGCATTCCCAAACACCAGTATTAAGAAGATCATTTTATTTGAATCATTTTCATCAGAAGATAATATTTTCCAATGTTCTTTCTGCCATGAAATAATATACTTGTCAAACTATTTTTAATATCACTAAAGAAAGTTCATTATAGCACTGCAGCCTCCATTTTTCTTACTCAAACATAGATCACTTAGAAAAATTTTAAGTTTAAATCAGCAAAAATAAATTTTGAAATATCTTTTCTTTGGAAACTGAATAAAGACTGTTTAATACAGGGAAAGTGTTGAATGAACATCAATTTACATTGCCACGGTAACAGTAGCTATTCTCCCTTGCCTGCACCAATGCAAGCAGAAAACTCATATTTATGATACTTCTGATACTTCTCTAAACCTCATATTTCTGATAAACATGACTCATGTACCTGTCTTTATTAGTTAGATCTCATAATATGATGGCAAGGATGATGATGACAGCTAGCTTTAAACAAGAACTATGTGTCATGCTCTGAATTTTCCATATATCTCATTTAAACTTCAAAACAGATCTAAAAGTTGTTCAACTGTGAGATTCCACCTAATTCCAGTAAGAATGGCCAAGATCAACAAAACAACTAATAACATATGCTGGGGAGGTTGTGAAGAAAAAGGAACATTCTTACACTTTTGTTGGAACTATAAATTGGTTCAGCTACTTTGGAAATCAATATGGAGCTATACCAGAAGATTAAAAATAGAACTGCCATTTGACCCAGCTGTAGCTACTGAAAATATACCCAAAGGGAGAAGAGTCATCATACCACAGAGACACTTGCATCTCCATGTTCAATGCAGCACTTTTCACAGTAGCAAGGATATAGAACCAACCAGCATGCCCAACAACAGAAGAATGGATTAAAAAATTATGGGACATATACACAATGGGATACTTTCCAACAATTAAAAAAAATGAAATAGTGTCATTTGCAGCAAAATGGATGGAACTGGAGAATATCATCTTCAGAAAATGAACAGACGCTAAAAGAGAGGAATACCATATGTTCTCACTCATATGTAGGAGATGAATCTTACTTTTAAAAAATCCTATACATAAGTTGATATACAAAACTGCACAATTAAACCTAGTAACAATGGAACAATATAAAGAGAAGAAAAAAGGAGGGAGGGAGCTAGCAGAGGGAAGTGAAGATTGCAGAAGGTGGGATGGGGAGGAGGGTCAATATAGAGGGGAAGAGGATAATCTCAATATAAGCAATGAAACTTCATGAATACATTGGAAAAATAAGGAAATATAACCTGAATATCCATTTGAGTCTTACTATATGTTAGCAATAAGTCTCCATAAACTTTTTAAGTTGATAAAAGAGTAAACAAGTGATATTATACCTGCATGATAGAAAAATAAGTAAATAAATTTGAATGCAAAAAAGCAGATATAAAATTATGTAATAATATTTTCCTCTTTCTATATAGGAAACAGATGCATATAAAAGTAACCTGCCATGGGCCACATACCTACTAAGTCAAATAGTCAATATTGACATCCAGTTCTGTCTTTCCTCTAGGTATGGACTCTGTATTATGACAGTGTTGTGAATAGCTAATCCTCAGATTTCATAGCATTATTCTTCAAAAATTAAAATGAAGATGGTAATTTATATAATAGAAGCAGGCTTTTCTGAAGGTTAGACAAATATTTAAGGGAAAGCATTTCCTGTGTTAATTAAGGTATTGTACACTTGTACTTCTATTCTCGTTTTTCCCTTCCTTTCGCTCCTTTCCCCTCCCTTCCCTTCCTTTCCCCTTCCTTCCCTTTCCTTCCCTTCCATTCTCTTCCTTTCCCTTCGCTTGCCTTCCCCCCTCTGTGTTTCTCTCCCCTAAATGATAAGAATTTGTATATACTCATGTAAGGAAAAATGACTGGTAGCCCCTTCAATCTAAGTATTTTAAAATCACCCTATAAAATAAATGTATGTAGCCATAGCACCATGGCAGGCCATCCTGTCTGATCTCAGAAACTAAAGCAGGGTCCACCTGGTTAGTCCTTGGATTGGAGACTGCCTAAGAATATCAGGTGCTGCAGGCTAGGGAGAAGGACCTGGAAAACCACCCTCAAAACAATCTGCCATTGAATATGCTATGAATAGCAGAGAAGCACTTACAATAGTGCTGGACATGACACAGTGTTGAGGAGTGTTTCACCTGTTGTACGTAGGGCCGCTATAAGTCAGACTTGACTTTGATGGCACCTAACAACAACAACATAAAATAAATGTACAATCAAAAGTTACATGAGATTAATGTTTCTTGAAATTTATTAGTATGCCAAAATAATACTGAGGTTGGACATAAAATCATACCTCTTGAATGAATACTAGAAATCATATAGTGAGCTGAGAGTGGTGGCCATACCATTATCCCAACACCCAAGAGTCTGAGGGTCACAAGTTCTCGCCACTCTGGGCTACTTAGTGATACCCTATAGGAAGAAAGAAAAAAAGGAGGAAGAAAGAAAGAAAGAAAGAAAGAAAGAAAGAAAGAAAGAAAGAAAGAAAGAAGAAGGAAAGCAAGTGGGAGGGGAGGAGAAGGAAGAAGGAAACCATCTGGTTCTGTATTTCCTGTTCATGTTTACTCCAAAATATGACAATAAGATGTATACCTACCTAGGTCATTCTTCACTAATTCAAATATAATAGTTTATTACAACCAGAGCCTATTTTGAGTGGCTTTGCATTCACTTTCACTTATCTGTACCTACACTATCCTCATTGTTAAATGTTTTCTAATATCACCACTAGCCTTATTTCCCTTGTTGTTCTTGTCAAGTTCTAGTCATAACACCCTCATAGGGTTTCCTTTTTTATAGTATAGAGTAAGGAACAAGCTTATTAAAGATAGAGAATATGGACATAGATTGTAAAGATAGTACACCTTCCAGATGTTACAGCGGGCAGTAGTGAAGGGTTACTGCTACCCTCCTGGGGTGTTCAATGACTGACTGTTTTGGGATTGCTTTGGGAGTGGACTGCCACATCCTTCTCCCGTTTTGTGGTGTTGGGGATCAAATGAGGGTCCTCAGAGGGTACAGAGCAGCATTCTACTAACTGAGCTAAATCCCAGCCTTCATTTCCCTTGTTGTTGTTAGGTGCTGTCCAGTCAGTGTTCAACTCATAGCAATCCTATGTATGACATGAAAAACACTATTTTTAATGCTTCTCTGATATTCATAGGGTCTTCATTGGCTGATTGTTTTTTTGGGAGTGGGTTGCCAGGTTCTTTTCCCAAGCCTACAGCACCTGGTGTTCCCAGGTGGCCTCCCATCCAAGTGCTAACCAGGCCGGGCCCTGCTTAGCTTCCGGGTTCTGATGGGATCAGGCACTACAGTCCTAAGGCTGCAAGCTTATTTCCCTTAGGGATTATAAATTCAATATTGCCAAAATTGCACAGTAGATATTGTTGTTAGGTGCAACTGAGTCAAGTTCAACTCATAGCTACCTTATATACAACAGAACAAAACACTACCCAACACTTTGCCATGACAGGCACTACTGTCTGTTCTCCTCTGCTATTCATAGGGTTTTCCATGGCCTATTGTTTCAGGAGTGAGCTGCTGGGTGGGTCCTTCTCCCAAGCCTATAGGGCTTGGTATTCCTAGGTGGTCTCCCATTCAGGCCTCCCAGGTCTCCCAGGCCTGACCCTGCTTAACTTCAGAGATCTGTCTAGATAGGACACCAGGGTCTTAATCCATCAAAAAGCAGGTGACAAAGTGGTATTTCCTTTGAATAAATTCAAATAGAGGAATGAGAGAGATTTGGGAGGCACAGCCTGTGTTGCTCCAAATTCTGATGGCAGTCCATGCCATCCTGGCTTCCTTGCATTTAATCTTAAAAATAACAAAAATAACTTTTATGTATATCAATGTTCTTCACTACCAAATCTACCATGAAATTTATTAACATTTTCCAAAACTGGCCTTTTTGGAATGATTTTATTTAATTATATTCTTAGGAAAATGTTTCTCTTCCCATAGTTGTTTGTTGTTGTTAGGAACTGATGTGTATCACCATAAGGCAAAAATGTAATGAGAGAAGATGGAAAAACTCTATAAACCAAGTATTAAAAGAATAATAACATTATTTTAAGCAATTAAAGTTTTACTAACTCATTGTTAATTTAAAATAAATTTACTGGATTCACCTTTTACCAAATTCTAGTTCCCTAAGATCAATTGCCAGGGAATTAAAATGCAGAACTCTGGTGGTAATATTTAAAAATTCTAAAGGAATTTATTAAATTCCTTGATCTTCAATAACACATAACAAAAACAACAACAAGCAAACAAACACTTTAGGGCTATCAGTTTCCATTGTCAGTTAACCTGATGGAGGAATAATACCTTTTTTTTCAGACTGAGATTAGAAGATAAGTGAACCAGCAAAAGGCAATTAAGTTGGAGCTACACTTGCTTTCTCCAGTACTCAGCAATATGAATGCAGGCATAATGCTGTTTTTATTCACCAGGCACACAAACAAATCAACTCTAATGTCAATAAAGTCAGTAATGATAGATTTCATCACTAAAATATAACCAAGCAATAATGATCAGGAAGAAAGTAAGTAGCTCATAGCAGCAGAAGTGATTTCTGTTTTCATCCTAGGTGAAGTCAAGGGTAACTGAAAAGACTGGCCTTTCCCCCTCTATTATTAACTGCAAATCATTCTTGTCATGTTAGAAAGCAGATTATTCTCTCCTTTTTTTTCAAGTGCTATCCACCATTATGTTTGGATCACATAAACCGACCTTGTCCCAGGAAACTTAAATTCCACTTCTAATTAGCAAGAATGCTTAGAGTGAAGATGAAGCCTCTCTGCCTATTAAGCCTTTCTTAGTACATCAATTTGAACAAGGATATATACTCTCTATTGATGTGTGCTGGCATTATCCTGTGACCAAATTTCTCAATTTATTTTAATTGCTGTTTTTTAACCAGCCAAAATATGACAACAAATATGAATAATTTTGAATTATTTTTTAAATTTCTGCTTTTAGAGAACTGAAAAAAATAATCAGGGAACCATAAGGAGGTAGTAAGGTAGAGAACAGTGTTTGTTTATGCAATTAAAAACAAATCTATATAGCCACAGCCATATGTAAGAATTAACTAAAACCACCAATTCAGAAAAGATCCTATAGATTTTACCATTTACTCAGATTCTGTCCTGAAACTGTGTGCTACCATTTTATATATGAAGTGCTTAATCCTTAAGGAACTTGGTCCTTAGTACTCTGTGGCCATGTTCTAGTATTTCTGGCTGACATCCAACCAATATTGGAGCTGCTAATAATGCACTTCAGTGAGTCCATCCAGCTGTCCTGTGCATCTGCCTGTCCTTTGGATAGCTCTTATTGAAGCAACAGCATTTCTCCCAACTTCACTATTGTCATTGTGATCTGCTCTAATGAGAACATAAATCATTTCCATGCTCACAATATGATAATCTTTAATTTGCAAAAAAAAAATAGTTGTAAAAGGATTCCAACCTCAAACAAAAATTAACACCAATTGTTTTCCCTATTAATAGTTTTAAACCATCAGATTCTGCCTTGATGTCATTTTATGCTTCACTACATAAATAGAAAAATAGGTGCAATGCTATTGAAATTTTTCATTAAAATAGGTTGAGCTAACTAATGAAACTCTATCACTTATGTCCAAATATGGTTTATAAGGTTTCATTTTCAAAATCTTGATGTAGCCCCTAAATTATGAATAAATTATTGTGTTGAATAAATCAAGAAATAACTTGCCATACACTGCAATTTATTATTCAGGCAAAGTTTAAACTCTGTGATTGGTATATAATTATGTATGATTGTGAGTTTTTATTGTTGTTGCTGTTAGGTGCTGTCGAGTGGAGTCTGACTCATAGTGACCCTCATAGGGTTTTCAATGGCTGATTGTTTCAGGCTTGCTTTAAGAGTGGATTGCCACATACTTCTCCCATTTTTGCAGTGCTGGAGATGGAACCTGCATCCTCAGAAAGTATGAAGCAGCACTCTACCAACTGAGCTAAACCCTAGCCCCTGAATTTTTATTGGAAGCAAATAAATGCACATGAAAAATGAAACTATTATCAATATTTTATTGATACATATGCATTTGAATATACTAACTAGTTATTATATAATCTATCTTCTTCAGAGTTTTGAACATATCATCAAAGAATATCACAAGGATTGAAATATGAAAGGATATGTTAACACACTGAAAGCCCCTGTTCTTATATCACTTTAAATATTATCCTACTAGATATTTTATTACCTATATTTAATTCAGATTCATTTGTGGTCTGTGTTAATACAAATTAAGGGAAGATCTAAATTGTAGTGTCTTTGTGATGTTTCATCTTTGAGCTTACTATTAACCTACTATGTAAAGTTGAAAATCCCAAAATTATGCCAAAGAAATGTAGGTAGCTCTTATACTACAGACTAACATTATATTTTCCAACAGTAAGTGAATTAGCAAACTCATCATCTTTCCTGATTACATTGCTTTAATATTTTTATTGCCACTTGAAAGAATTACTACTCATATTACTCTATAATAGATATGAAAAGTCAATAAATCTAGGTGCTAGATAATGACATTAGGATTTTATCATTATTACTATCTCCTAGCAAATTAATGATCAGCCATTGAAAATCCTATGAGGATTGCTATGAGTCAGACACAAGTCGATGGCTTCTAACAACACCAACAACAAAAAATTATCATTGTGGAAAAATATCATGTCCTTTACAAAAGATAATTTTAAAAAATTTCTCATAGTTCAGTTTCTAGCGTAGTAAACTTGTGACAGAGAAGCCTTCCAGAAGGTCCAGAATAAAACCCCACAAAGATTTAAGAGAATGAGAAGAAGCAGGCAGATTGTAGAGGGAAGATCAAGTTTTATGAAAGGGACTGATATATGATGAGCTTCCAAAGTTCATAGCTTTATCCTGAAGACAAAAACCAGATTCTACGTATTACAGAGTACTAAATAAAGTCATGGGAGAAGGACCTGGCAACCCACTCCCAATAATCAATCTGCCATGGAAAACCCTATGAACATCAGAGAAGCACTGACAATAGTGTTTCGCCTGTTGTATGTAGGGTCGCTATGAGTCGGATACTGACTCAACGGCTCCTAACAACAACAACAAATAAAATCAGATAATAATCCCTACACATTTCAGATCTGGAAATGCAGAGAATGGAGAATAAGGTAACTGTAACATCTACAGGGGAAGAAAGAACCACTTGAAAAGAAAAAGGGTCAAGAGAAGAACAGTGTATAAATTCTTCTTAAGCCCCTAGTTGATTTGTGAGTCGGTCATGTATGGTTGAAGCAATCTCAAATGAGCTTAACCTAAGAAAAGAAAGACAGAGTTGAGATTTCAAACTGTTGCCCACCACAGTAAAGATGGAGGTTGCAAAGTGAACCCAAGCAGCTAATTGCCTAGAAGAAGAAAAACATCTATATTCTTTGGAAGAATAGGAAACCAATCTCTACAAATAAACATTCAAATTACCGCTAACTCAATTCAAAATTCTAAAAGTGTTTACTGTACAAAGATGAGAAATATATGACTAATTTTTAAAGAAAAAGACAATTGATGAGGCCCAAACTTGAGATGACTAGATCAGTTCTTTAAAGTAACTATCATAACTACACTCAATTACCATGCTTTTAAGTGCTCATATTACAAAAAAGAAAGGTCTTTAACATGGCTTGAAATTTCACTTTATAGAAAAGGTAACCCCAACATTAATAGAAGGAAGAAAATACTAAAGATAAGAGCACAAATCAAGGCAATAGAAAAAATAGTAGAGAATATTAGCAAAGACAAAAGTTAGTTATTTGAAAATGCCAACAGAATTAAGAAACATGATGACCACAACAAGGGAGCCAAAGAGAACACAAATAATAAAATAATTAAAATAAAATCTATCCATAGCAGTAATTGTACCATATACAAATTAATTAAACAGATCCATTAAAAAGCAAGTATTTTTCCATTCTGCTATTTTCAACTGTTTTATTTAATATGATTTTTTATTCCAAAATTCCTTTGATCTTATTAATATGGTTTCTTTACTTAAATTTCACATCTTTTTCTCATCATGATTTACATTTCTCTTATATGGTTTAATGAGTCATTTAACAGTGTTTAGTACAGAAATTTTATTTTTTAAATTCATAATTTTTTTGTTTATGTTTCAGTGACCTCATCCCCAGGTAACACACATTAACATAAAGGGTTTCTCTTTTATATGCTTTACATAATAATGTGTGAATATATAAAGGATTACTTAAAACTTTTGTACAAAAAATGGGATCCAATTTTAATATTTTAATATAGTTTTATTTACCATAAATATTTAGAGAAAATCAAAGTCAGTAATATAGCATTGTATTATTCTTTTGCACAGAAGTGATGTTCCACGATGTCAATGCAACATGACTTAGTCAACTTCTTCCGCCATTATTATTTGACAAACATTTTACATAGGATAAGATTATGGAAGCCATGAGTCAATCTCCTCATTTTCATCATCTTTTTACTAACTTCTTTTTTACTTTTTCTTTTTTTGCAGTACTAGGGATTAAACCCAGCACCTCACATTTGCATGATTTGCAAGTGCTGTACCACTGAGCTGCATGCCCAGCCCATATTTTTACTTTTTAAGACAATATCTTGATAAATTGCACAGACTGCCTCTGGTGTCAAACTTACCATCCTCCTGCCTCTACCTTCATTTTCCATTTCACTGTGCTTATAAACAGAGCACACACTCTTTTATCATTATATATTCAAAACATACTACTTTACCACAAGTCTTTGATTTCCATTCTTTCTTGGCCTCCCAGGGAACACGAACAACAGTGGCCTTCAGTAGGGCCTGTGTTGACTTTTGCTACTGTCTTGAAGCTCTATGTGAGGCAAGCCCTTCCCAGGACTCTTCACTTTCTGATCTTTCCCCTCACCTTTCAGATACTTGTCTCCAGGCACTGACACAGAGCTCCAGAAAGAAAGTCTCACAATTGTACCACCAGCTAGATGTGAACACAATTAAACATCTCACTTTCCATCAGTGATAATGTGCTGGAGAATATATTTGAAAGTAGGTAGAGGTAGCCAAAACATTGATTTTTCCTCTTCCCTAAAATTCGATTATCCTGATAATATATAGAACTGTATATATGTTATATATTTTCTATATTTGGGTATGTGCATATACACATATATAAACAAATCTCTTAATCAAATATTAAGTAATTTTTCCATGCATGTATACATATATGTGTGTATACAAATAAATATAGTGATTTACCAATAAGTGATAAATATGTATAAATAAATATATATAGTTATTCGACTAAGATAAGATGTCTTTCAATTGATAAGAAATTTAAGATTTGCCATTTTGCATAAGCTGACAAATTAAAATGTCCATGTATCTATATTTAAGTTGATGTTACTCTCCAGAAATGCCTGGTTGCACAGTAGATATAAACCTATTTTATCATCATTAGCCTCCATGTCAATCTTTATTAAGTGAATGACATTGTGCATTGAGATATGTCTAAACCATTCAAAAGTATTCTCTTTAAATTGATTCTGGGTTTACCATGTAAAATGAAAAGTACATTATTTCCACGGGTGGCCTAAGAATAATTCTAAAAACAATCTTTTACCTAGGTATATTTAATTTTTCATCTGGAATAAGAAATTATTTACAATTTAGTTAAATTTTATCATGAAATATATTTATGATTGGAGAAGGTAGTTGGTGCCATTGTATTTTAAATGAAGATTTGATTTTCATGCCACGTGCAGCCGAAACAGATAACCTGCATCTCATGTCTCTATATTTGGTGGTGATGTGTTTTAAATCTATTAATTTAAATTGCATCTAAATTTAAGGTCTCTGGGATTTTTAAAGAATCCACTAATTTTGTTAATGTAGGAATGTAAGAAGTGAATGATAAAATTAGAATTATGATTATATTTATACACATTTGCATAGTAAACAAAAAGCATAGAGGTGGAATATTGTATCCAAATATAAGAGTAGGGGCAATATTGAATAGGATGCTCAGGAAAGGTATCATTGAAAAGAGAAAATTTGAAAATAAAATATTGTAAAGATCTAGAGATATGATTATTCGTTAGAACTGCAGTCCAGGTAGAAGGAAAAAACAGGTAAAGTACCTTATGTTGAAAGTGTACATTGTATGTCTATCAAAGAGCATTACACTAGGACCAACTAGAAAGAGTCAAAAAATAGGTGAAGATAATGTCAGATCCCATTTCATGTAAGGAAATAACAATAAAGAAATTCAGTAGTTAGTAATTTGTGGATCTAGAAAAGCAAAGTAATGAGAACCAGGAGGTCATTTATGGTTAAGCATCTATTTAACTAGCGTCTTGGGAATGAATCACTGAGGGGGCCCAAGTACAAACTTGAAGACTCATGATTAGCCTACTGTAGTAATTCAGTTCCAAAAACAGGTAAAAGAAACAATTGGGAGAAAATATGTTCAAGAAAATAATTATGAAAATTGCAGAATTAAGAAAGAAATGAGACAATTTGAAGCACTACACTGAATCAGGAACATCACATCAGACACATACATACACACACACACAAATACACTAGGCTTATTATGAGGAAAATTGAGGAAACCCTATGAAAATGAGAATAATTAAAAAGCAATCAAGACTTACCTATAAAAATGATAATTAGATTGAAGTATATTGCTTATTAGCAGAGAATTCAGATCATTGCATAAAATTTTCAAAGGCAAAATTCATTCCAAATTCTAGTGATAGAAGAAAATATTATATCATGCTAACCCTCACTCTAATAATAATTGTAAATTCTGAACAAAATATTTTAAAATACAACTACTTAAAGGCATTGGACAGCTATGAAACACTATCAGAAACTAGAATTGATTTGACCTTTAAGAGAAGAAAACAACCTTGGGCGAGAGCTACATTTCGATAGTTCAAAGAGTGTTCCTCAGTCTACAAGGAGCAGGGAAGGTAAACTCAAGCAGAAAACTTTAGTCTTTTCATCTTGAGGCATCACTGGAAGGAATTTGGTATTGCCAGAGGTTTGGAAACTGAAGGCAGAATGATCAGAAGGGAGGATAGTTCAGGATACAGAGACCCTAACTGGCATACAAACTCACCTCACATTTTTGACTGAGTTTTAAAATAGAAATGCATGGGATCATCAAAGAAGCAGAATGGAAAGCAATTTAATTTGGGAAAGGTTGAAAAATTGAGCAGAAATTTCCGATTTTGCTGTACAGACAACAATAATCTTACATTACTCTTTAGAGTTGGATTTAATTTATTTCCAAGAAGCAGAGAATTCGTTCTTCAATGGATTGGGTAAACCAGGAAAGAACCCCTCAGTGGGGTGAAACACGGTTGTGAAATCAGAAATGCATATATCATTTCAACTAAGTGTAGTTTGTTGTTGTTAGGTGCATTGGAGTTGGGTCTGACTCACAGCAAACCTATAGAAAACACATGAAAGTACAACACTACCTGTCATTTTGCCATGCCCGGCACTATGTCAGTGCTTCTCTGCTGTTTATAGGGTTTTCAATGGCTGATTGTTTCAGGAGTGGGCTGCCCAGTCCTTCTCCTAAGCCTGCAGCACCTGGTATTCCCAGGTGGTCTCCCATCCAAGTACTAACCTGACCATAATCTCACATTACTCTAACATATAATTACAAGCCCTAGCCTAAGTTTTTATTTTGCCAACAAACTGTAGGATCCATGTGTGCTATCCCTAATACAGAATATTTTTCCTCCTCATACCTTTAACTCCCTTTTAAATTTCTACACAGTATTCTGCCACGTAGAAATGTTTCTTTGTTTGTTTGTTTTCACGTACTAGGAGATTGAATACAGCATCTTGTGCATCCTATGCAAAAGCTCTACCGCTGAGCTGCACTCTTTGCCCTCTTTTTATTTTGAGACAGGGTCTTACTAAGTTGTGCAGGCTGCCTCTGGCCTTGAACTCTCTATCCTCCTGCCTCAGCCTTCTGAGTCACTGTAATTACAGGTATGTTCCACCATATCTTGTTTGATTGCATCTCTTATACTTAGCTGTAGCAGAAGGAGAAAAGCTTGTAAGTAGGGGAAAAAGGTAAAAACTGAGGGAATAAGTATTACATTTAGTTGCAATCATTTATTGTCTCCTACTTGTGATATACTTTATATTTCATATATTTTCAAATATTTGCCTAAAATGCAAACATCTCCCAAACTGGATAGCAGACATGACACTATGCCCAGAACTATATGTCAGATGAACTACATACCTACACAGAAGGGAAAGCAAATAAGTAAGAATAACTCAAGTAACTATGAGGACATACCAGGACAATTTACCCTCAGTTTAAACTCAAAAGGGATCTCAGCCAGTATTATGTTTTAATTCATAAACTTTTCTTTTGCTCTTTCTCTCCCTTCCCTCTTTCCCTCTCTCTCCCTTCCCCCTTTCCCTCTCTCTCTCTCCTCTAGTAGTGTATAAGATCACAACTCTGAAACTACTTTTTGTACACTATAAGGATAAACAAATGAATAAACATATTTTGTGTGAAGGGTGCCTGTTTTCTACAATTGCAGCAGGGAATTACAACCATAGGAATGAATAAGGATTAAAGAACACTGTAGTGTTGAACACAACTTGGAGATAGCAGTGTGACTCTCATGGATCTGAGAGGGTCTAGGAACAATGAAGCCTAGTCGAGATGAGCGCCTATAGCCCCCCAGCATATTGGTTTCTGTATACTGTTCACCACTAAGGTGAAGCAATAGCTGATTCCAAAGCTCAGCAAGGAAAGAATAATGTGGATCTGGAGTATCCCGCTGAGCCATAATGTAAGGAAACTGAGGAGGTTATATGAAGAGGATATCAGAGCCAGTTTAAACAAACTACCTCTGGTCAAATTTGAGATAATTGGATAATTAGAATCCATATATATATAATATATATATATATTATATATATATATATATACACACACACACACATATACACACATATATACAATATATATACATACGTTCATATATATATACATATATATGTGTGTATATATATGAACTAATTAATCAACAACAGTAAATAGAAAGTGTCTTCTAAAAGTAGAAAATTAACTAAGAAATGTAGAAAAAACTGTGTGAACTTAAGATATCACCATTTTCAACTATCGTAATAATTATGTGAGAATGATCAATGGGTACAATAAACAGGAGGGATTTTGAGGAATAACAGGATATTATATAGTCTCAAACTGTCTTCCCAAAAGATACTTATTAATTAAAGGAGTAAAAATAGTAAAGTTAGCAGATCTTTATGGGGCACTCCTGTAATCCCAGTGACTTGGAAGGACAGAGAAGGATTACATCATCAAGAATGGAAGTAGTCTATGAAGATTAGGGTGATGTTCTCAAAATAAAAGAGAAAAAAGGGGATGGGGGTGGGGCTCAGTGATGGAATGCCTGCCTAGTCTGTGCAAGGTCCTAGGTTCAATTCCCAGCTACTGAAAAAAAAAAAAACTCTACAGGAGACAACCTTGCCACATGTGGCCTTAACCAAAGGATCAAATTTAACTTTGGTGGTAACGGGACTGATTGACAGCAAGTGTCACTTGATATGATGCAATGACAAACCATAACTAATCAGGAGGAAACCTTAAACACATCTAAGTTTAAAACAATTCTGTTCTCAAATAGGTTAATTAACATCAAGAAATACAAAGAAAGCCAGGCACATGCTTGTAATCCCAGAGACTCAGGATCCTGAAGCAGGCAAGTTCAAAGCCAGAGGCAACCTGAGAAATTTAGTGCAACCCTGTCTGGAGACGTAAAAAATAAAAAAGGGGCTAGGTGTGTGGCTCAGTGTTGGGGCATCTCCCTAACATACATGATGTCCTGGGTTCAATGCTCAGCACCATGCAAAGAAAACAAAAAAAAAAAAAACCAAAATTTAAAAAAATGAAAGATGAAAATGAAATACAACATACTATCTTCTATTTTCTTTTATTTTCAAGGACATTGTGAAGTACAATTGGCAAAATCTCAGTTGTCTTATATTGTACAATATCTAGTGCAATGTAAATTTCCTGAGTTTTATAGATGGTTTGATTATGTAGAATTCCTCAGTTTTAAGAGCTACACACTGACATATTTAGGAATAAAAGAGTGCCATGTCTGCGATTTTCTCTGAATTGTTTCAGAAAAAAAATACATTATACATCCACAGGCATTGAACAAGTGATAAAAGAGAAAGAACAAAATTATTTATATAACATAAAAAGTGAAAATACCAGAGGACTATTGCACTATTCTTACAATTTTTTCTGTTAGATTAAAATTATGTCAAAGTTAAAAAGAGAAAATGTTATTTCTTGATCATAAGTGAAGATAAATTCTTTCAAAAGAGTAAATAATTGAATAGCTTTTGTGGTAATGCTTAGTAAGAACACTGAAAATTATGTTTTATGTATGTGAAGTATCAAATAAATATTTTGAAACATAGTTGAGATGAGAAAGTTGTTGAATAAAACATTAAAATTATGGTAAAAACTCTTTGTAATTCATATCCATTAAGTGATCAGCTACAAAATAGATTAGTTTAATAAAATGTATATATTTTGTTACCATAGCAAAAACCAAAGCAGTGTAAACCAAGCTTTGTTTTTGTTAGGTGCTGTCAAGTCAGATCCAACTCGTAGTGACCCTTGTAGGGTTTTCAATGGCTGACTGTTTTAGGGTTTGCTTCAGGAATGATTGTCACATCCTTCTCCCATTTTAGGGTGGTGCTGGGCATTGAACCCAGGACCTCGGGGAGGAGAGAGCAGCAGTCTACCAACTGAGCTAAACCCCAGCCCCAAACCAAGTTTTATATACTACATTTCAATTTGAAATGTGATTTGTATAGAAGAAAATGCAAGGAAAATAACTAAGTGTGGTTATAGCTTACTTATTTTTCTCCCTTTATTGGTAAATGTTGATGGGGTACAGAGTAATACAGCATTGGCTTTTTCCATTATACAACTATTACATCACTTTTGGTTACACGTTTATCAACTTTCAAGGTTTATTGAAACTTTTGACTAATATGTAGTAAAATTCATATGCATATTTGGGTTATGTTCCCCTATTTTTCCCATGTACTAATGAAGTTGCATCATTTATATTGTATTGTTTATCCCTCTAGATTGTTTCTCTTCCCCATCACATCTTACACAATCATCACTTTCATTTGCTAGTTCCTTCCCTCCTTCGTTGTACTCCTTATTTTATCCCTTCTTTGGGTTATAGCTTACTTATTCTGAAATTTCAAACAATTATTTCCCCAATCAGTAAAAATGACTGATAAATAGTGACATATTAAGAGAGTCTATTAAATTTATGCTGGGGTTGGAGCTCAGTGGTAGAATATTTGCCTAGCATGCACAAAAGTCCTGGATTTGATTCCCAGTACAACAAATAAATTTAGCAAACTTTTGTCAAGAGTTTACCAGTTATCATATTTTTATGTAATACTTTAAACAATATTCCTAGATTAATTACTTCTATTTCAATGAAGAATTTGAACATGAATATTATATATGGCCTTATATCTGTAAGGAAGGACTACAGAATAAGAGCAAAGAAAAATAAATAATAACAACTCAAATTATTATGAAAGTAGGCTAATTAAAAAAAAAAACTAACCAAAGAACTTATGGTGGTACTAGGAGGCTGAACTTAGTAAGAGCACTTGCAAAGTATTCATAAGTCGTGAGTTCAACACACCTACTACTGAAAATTAATTAATTAATTAAAATTAGTAAGTTTGCCAACAGATGAAGTTTTTGCATGATATGCCTTGTTGCTTCACTTAAATCTGAGCTGGTGACATTTTGCAAAGAAAATTTGCTAACGTCATTAATTAGCTCATTTATTAGGAGCTGCTTTTCAGTGATATTGCTAAACCTTAGTTATAGTAATTACCATAGGTAGGGCCATACTGTGTGTGATAAATTAGATATACAAATTGCAGTTTCCCACATTACAGACATAAAATGTTACGAATGTGAGAGGAAGTGCAAAAGGCCCAATATAACCAAGATAAGCTTTACAAAAAAGAGCAAAATAGATAATATAATCTATCATTTATCAAAACTTTTGTGAAGCTACAATGACTAGGCACTATGGTTTTTCCATCCTGATTAAAAATAACCAAAATAGGGAGTCTACAAGCAGATCATACATATGGACATGGATATACAATGAAGGTGTCATTTTAGAGAAATAGGGGATAAGGCATTCTTTTCAATAAATAATGCTGGATTAATTTCATAAATGAAAACACATAAGACTTATCCTGCCAAGAAACACATCAACAGAGCAAAAAGGCAAACCACAAAATAGTAGAACTTATTTTCAACACCTATAATAAAGAATAAACCAACATTTGGAAAACAGAAACATCTCCTATATCTCAATAAGATAATAAGAGATGACTCATTAAAAAATGTGCAAAGCAATGTCCATGAGAATTTTATAAAACAAGAAAGCTATTCAAGTTCTTAATTAGCATGTGAAAAAAGTCCTCAATTTTAAATACAATACCATTTTTGCAGTGAGATACTACTCAACAAAATGGCTAATTTTTTTAGAATGATAATATGTTTGCAAGAATTTGGAGAAACTTAATTCTCATATTTGAGAAAAGGTTAATCAATTCAAATATACTGAAGACCTTTTTGGTGTTATCTACTAAATATGAACATATATGTAACTACAACTCAGCACATGCACTCATTGTAAACCCAACAGAAGGACATGCATTTATAAATGAAAATAAATGTTCTGAAAGTGTTCACTACACTATCATAACAGATAAAATTTGAGGAAAATCCAGATTTCCATTGAATGTAGAATGGATATTCCACTGCATTCATTAAGTATCATCGAGTAATATAAGTTAATGAGCTGTAAATATGCATAAATACTATATACATTACTACATATACATTACTAAATAACACAAATATATTAACTGAAATGCATTAGTTAATAATTCAGTTGGATTCACCCTCTATAGAGTTCAGAAAAGGGAAGAAAATTTTATGGTTGAAAGTTATGTCCCAGGCATCCAACTCCTGGGTATATACCCAAAAGAAATGAAATCATCATACCAAAGAGATACCTGCATTCCCATGTTAATTGCAGCTAAGATATGAACTCTACCTAGGTGATCATTAACAGATGAATGGCTAAGAAAATGGGCATATATGAATGATGAAGTATTATTCAGCCAAAGAAAAAGAAAGAAATCCTGCCATTTGCAGCAAAATGGATGGAAATGAAAGATCTTATGGAAGTGAAATAAGATAAACACAGAAATACATGTAGTGCATGTTCTCTCTTCAATGTGGAAGCCAAAAAAAGGGGGACCTGAAAAAAGAATAGTGACTCCTAGAAATTGGGAAGGGTACAGGGGTGGGGAATAAAAAATTAGATATGATCAGTCTACATGATATGCATATATAAAAATATCACAATGATCCCCATTAACATAAATTAATACGCTAATATGAAAATCAAATCTAAAAAAAAGTTAAGACAAACATCATTTAAAGTGGGCCTGGTAGTGTATGCTTGTTTTCCTTTTCTTTTGATTTCTTACCTATTTTTTTCAAAAATATTTAATTGAAATTCACGATGTTTTTCAGAAACAAAATGATCTAAGTTGGAGGTAAAAAGGAACATGGAGAATGCAGTTCAAGTGGTGTCTTGAATTCAGAATCATGCTGTGCCGGCACAGCAGAACCAGAGAAGGCCTGCCACTTGCTGGGGGCCCAGCCTAATCCTGTGGGCTATCACAATCTATACACCATGTATGCTCTACCTCCCAACCCTCAGCACCCAAGGTGGAGGCCTGAGCAGGTGAACAGCAGACAGGCCTGGAACAAGGTGGGGTCATGCCACCTTATCCCCGCACAAAGCAGGCTATACTGCTAAGGGAGGCGGGCGGGGGGGGGGGGTCATAAGGGGGGGAGTCACAAGGCTGTACAATGTTAGGCTGAGACCCTGGGTTGCTTTACCAAGTGAGTTCTATGGCTCAGCCTACAGGAGCTGGAAGAGCTCCTGATACACCTGGGCCATGACAGAGCCCATGTGGTCTCAAATGCTGGGATCACTGTGGTGCTTCACAGCCTCTTCCAGGAAGGTGAGCTTGAAGTCAGGTCTAGTTTCAAGGTTGGATACGAGCTTCTGGATAAAGGAAAGGAGTACAGGCTGAGAGAGGGTCAGGTTTGGCTACCCCCAAACCCAGGCTGGGTCCACAGTTTCAAAGTCATGGAGCATTGGATTCAGGTCAGTGTTGTCAGTGCCTGCTGGAAGGCATGGCTGAGGTGTCCCTGCTGCAGTAATGGCAGGATATGGGCTTTCTGGGCCTGATGGTTAAGGTGAGCAGATAGGACAATACAGGTATCTCAGCAGATAAGGCCATGACCTATAATCCCAGCTCTTGGAAGGCAGCGGCAGGAGGATTGAGAGTTTGAGGCCAACCTGACAAATAAAGCAAACAACAATAAAAACAAAACAAATGAAGATGATTTATTTTGGAAGAATAGAATATGTGGAAATTAAGAAGAGGCAATGAGGCTCTTCAGTGGCACTGAAAATATTCTATTTGTTGACCTGATGGGGTTTGGCATGATATGTTCAGTTTATGAAAATTCATTGACTTGTGGACTTAAGGACTTGATACTCCTTTCTATGTATGCTATACTTCAACAAAGGGATGGCTATTTAATAGTCTGACCAATCTGTCACTCTATTAACTCCATACAACCTGCCTAGTACTAATAGAGGAAAACACATTGCATATGGCCTCTTTTATTTGTGGTCATTTAGCCCCTATCTCTCTATATTGGGAGTTGTTACCAAAGGCCATTAGCTTTATTAACCACATTTTCCCCACTGTGCTGAGCTTGCAATTAGATGAAATTTGTGATAAAATTCAATGTCCTTTTCCACTGAGAATAAACTGGAAAGAATTTTAAATGATTTTGGAGACAGTGACATGGGATGGGATTCTCCTAATTCCCATATATATAATATTTCATTTATTTTATATATTTTGTCAGGTTTTCTACAAATCTGCACTTCGTCTTTGTTTCACTTCTAGAAAGACTTTACATAGTCCTATGCATTCAATTGAAGTTGTATGCCCATATTTTAGTGTTAAAACAATATGTAACAAGTCTAGGACTCTTCCTAAATAATTTTGTTAATTTATAATGGTCTTAATCAATTAAAAGTTTTAAATATATTTCTTTATTTGCTGCAATTGAAGTTAGTTTCACCTGAAGTCTGTATAACAGTGCCTTAATTACTTTAAGTTATATTTTGCACCTCAAACCCTGGAAATATAGCCAAAAAGCAATCAAGTCTTTCCACTTCCCTAAATAAGCATCACTAACAAAAGTGTTACCTTGAGTTTAGTAATTTGCTTTTGTAATTTAAAAACTACTCAAAATCTGGAGTAGGGGAAATTGCTTAAAGACGCAAAGAAACAGTAGGCAAAAAGCAAGATACAATCATATATGGGACTTCAGTCTATGGTACAAATAGACTTTAAAAGTTCTATAAATTGTATCCACAAAAATACAGCTCCTTGCATACTAGTTAGAAAATTTCTACTGTTTTATTTGAATTTGGTTTAATATACAAACAGAAATACTGGGGTCTGAGCCAGGCATGTTGGTGCCTGATTGTCATCCCAGCTTTCTGGAGGCTGAGGCAAGAAGATCACATGTTTAAGGCCAAGGGGACTAGAAAGAAAGGGAAAGGGGTAGAGAGAGAGAGAGAGAAGGAAAGACACCCCAGAAGTATATATAGTTCAGTGGTAGAATATGTGCTTAGCATGTGCAAGGACTGAATTCAATCCTCAGCAGCTGCAATCAATATCATGGAGGACTCTTTTGAGGTAGATTAAATATTTCATTGATATTGCCTGCTAAAAAAATGTGTATTACCCAAAATGTCAAGAAATAATTTAAAAAACTAAAAAACTCAGTAACTGTGCAAAATGGAAAAAAGTGCTCATTTGATAATTTTCTTCCAAAACAGTTCAAAATATAAAACTTAAAAAGTGAATATTTTCATATATCTAAAGAGTAGATGGGGCTGGGATTTAGCTCAGTTGGTAGAGCACTGCGCTGCAGTCTCTGAGGTCCCGAGTTCAATTCCCAGCACCGCAAAAATGGGAGCAGGACCTGGCAATCCACTCCCAAGGCAATCCCGAAACAGTCTGCCATTGAAAACCCTATGAGGGTCGCTATGAGTCGGATACCGACTCGATGGCACCTAACAACAACAACAACAACAACAAAGAGTACATAGTTTCAACATATATCAACATCATATATATATATATATATATGTATATATATATATATATATATATGCTTTAGGAATCCCCCATTTATGTGGTGGATAAACAAATCAGGATAGCAGAGGCTGATTACAAATAAAAAGGAAACTTTAGCTGTGAAATTAATTCAAGCATTCAAAATAGTTTGCTTGCAATTTAATCCAGAAGTGTAATAAACAAAAGTATATTATGCTAGGAATGATTCATGCCACAAATATATAGCTCTTATGAGTATCTATGTTAAAACACATTACACTGTTCAAAAAGAATATATATATATATATATATATATATATATATATATACCAGATATACCTTATCTAGTAACAAAAAAGTTAAAGTTAACAGTCACGATTAATATTCTTTATAAGTTAGAGATAATATATCATTGTAATATAACAAGAACTAACTTAATGAGGGCTGAGATTTATCTCAGTTGGTAGAGCACTGTGTTGCAGTCTCTGAGGTCCCGAGTTCAATTCCCAGCACCGCAAAAATGGGAGAAGGGCCTGGCAATCCACTCCCAATGCAATCTGGAAACAGTCAGCCATTGAAAACCCTATGAGGGTTGCTATGAGTCGGATACTGACTCGACGGCACCTAACAACAACAAACTTAATGAAATAGTTATCTACCACCATTAGTGGAATTTACAGTAAACTCATACTTAGTAAATTACCTAGTCAGATTATTGGTCTAGAATTGTGGTACATTACTGAATCAATAAAGTCTATCTTTTTAAAATGAATTTTCTTTAAAATCTTGAAGAAATCCAGTATACTAATATTAAATCAAGCATTTAATCATGAAGTAAAAATTCAAATGTCACCCTAAAATATTGAAAAAGCATGGAATTTCATGTTAATATGAAATTATTTATTGTCAGACATGGTGCTGCACACCTCTAATCCCAGGAACTCAGAAGGCTGAGGTAGGAGGATTTCAAGTTTGAGGACAGAGGCAGCCTGCATAATGTGAGACCTTGTCTCAAAATTTAAAAATATATTAAAAATGTGCAGAGATATATTTGTGAGGTCCTAGATTCATCTCCAAGTATAACAAAAAAAAAAATAAATAAAATAAATAAATAAATAAAAATAAAAAAGGAAAGAAAGAAAAACTTCTTTATTGTTAAGAATTGAACCCAGGGCCTTGTCCTTATAGGCAAATATTCTACCACTGAGCCATATCTTCAACCCAGAAAAATTCCTTTTCTATTGTAATCTATTCTTCCACGGGGCTGGGATTTAGCACAGTTGGTAGAGCACTACTCTGAAGTCTCTGAGGTCCCAGATTTGATTCCCAGCACCACAAAAATGGGAGAAGGACATGTCAGTCCACTCCCAAAGCAATCCCGAAACAGCCATTGAAAACCCCATGAGGGTCTTATGAGATGGACACTATTCTAGGGCACCTAACGACAATAATCTTCCAGGAAACATTATTTTACTTTGCACTACAGAAAAAACAAGGAAATAAATAAAAATATATGATGTCATTTCATATAATAAAGTTGTATGCAGACATTATTTAAATGATAAGGTAAAGGTTATTAGATTGATATTAAAGTAATTTAATTATATTTGGTCTGAACCTATTGTACTTCGAATAACATAATAGTAGTTGAGGATGTATTATGACATGTAATCCTGGCAACATTATTATTATTTAGATTTTTCTTTCCATATTTGAGAACTGAGAGAAAAATAGGTACAGTAGAACAAATAACTTATTTCAACTCACAGCTGAGCCAGGTTATGCCAAATGATTTCCAAAAGGTATGATCAACCATACTGCTCTACTTCTTTGATGGTTATTTATAAGTAGAATAGCATAATATAAAAATTACACTTATGACATAATCTCAACTATGTTCATTTATTCCCAAAGAACATTCAAAACTTAAAATTATGAACAATTACCACTAAGTGGGTGGGAGAAGGACCTGGCAATCCACTCCCAAGGCAATCACGAAACAGTCAGCCATTGAAAACCATATGAGGGTCGCTATGAGTCAGAGACTGACTCGACAGCACCTAAAAACAACAACAACCACCACTAAGTGGTGGAATGATTAATGATTTTTAAAATATATGTCTTTCTATGTAAGTATAAAATGGCTATTATAATTATAAATACGTTGTTAGTTGTTGTTAGGTGCTGTTGAGTTGGTATCAGACTCATAGAGACTCTATGTACAACAAGCGAAACTCTATTGTCAGTGCTTCTCTGCTATTCATAGGGTTTTCAGTGGCTGATTGTTTTGGGGGAGTGGGTTCCCGGGTCCGTCTCCCAAGCCTACAGCACCTGGTATTCCCAGGCGGTTTCCCATCCAAGTATTAAGCAGGCCTGGATGCCACAGGGCTACAGCTGCAGACAATTATAAATATAGGTGCCTCTTATTCCATTATTTTCAAAATATTACACAAAACACACCTCCTCTCTCTCTCCTCTCTCTCTCTCTCTCTCTCTCTCTCTCTCTCTCTCATACACACACACACACACACACACACACACACAAATTAACTTGAATTGTCATTTTCAGGTTTTGAAAAGTTCTGCTTTAATTGTGAGAGGGATGAGAGATTTCTATTTTCTTTAATTCCTCAATGCTATAGATATTTTCTGGGCTGGGATTTAGCTCAGTTGGTAGAGCACTGTGCTGCAATCTCTGAGGTCCTGAGTTCAATTCCCAGCACCACAAAAATGGGAGAAGGGCCTGACAATCCACTCCCAAGGCAATCCTGAAACAGCCATTGAAAACCCTATGAGGGTCACTATGATACCGACTTGATGGCGCCTAACAACAACAACAACATAGATATTTTCAAAGCGCTAAAGAAAAAAACGTAAAAGTCTTCAAGACTACCAAGAACTCATTGCACTGATTGATAAACAGCATAATTTCAAAGGTTTTTTTTTAAGGAGAATGTTCATCAGAGATTATGTTTTCATTGTCAACTTATGATTTCCAGATATACTGACTTAGGAGATAGATTTACTTCTTGAAGTGAAAGTTATGTGGAATAGGATTTTTACATTTACTTTCATATTAACACTCAAAAAATTCTTTTTTCTACATTATATATCAAGGAAGTGGCAGAATCATAACCACAACTGTAATTAAAAGAAGTTGGGAAACAAATGAGAAAATTGTGAAAAGACCTCCATTCAGTAGCAGTGATGATACAGAGTTAGAAGTTCTGATAAAAAATATTTTTGAGAAATCTGTATACCACATAGTAAATACCTTTTAAGTAGAAGCATAGAGTGTTTGAGAAAACAGAGACCTTTGAAGGTCATCAAGCTCAATTTTTATGATGCTATAGAGGCCAGCATAGCAGTAGCCCAGACATAATGTCATCCATTCTCCATTTAGGTGTTTCCTGAACAGTCTGATCATAATTATCTCAGAACAGAGCCACTGTAATTTGGGCCAACCATAATTATGAATAAGTTTCTCCTTATCATGAGATAGAACCTCATTCCTTAATATATCCACCTAAGTATTTTGCTTTCCCAGAATGCCAGTTCATGTAATTTTATTTAGATATTTGATACCATTTCCCTAAAATCTTTTATTTTTTAATTTCCTCTAAATGTCCTCATTTGAAATGCATTGCAGACCCTCAATATCTTAATCATCCATCTGCAAATATTTTTATGCATTTGTTAATGTCTATTTCAAATGTAATGCCCAGAACTGAAAATGATACTCCAGATAATGTGTGATTAATGCATAAAACAGATCTATTTCCTTTTTCATTCTGAGCACTACATTTCTATTAATAAAACCTAATAATGCATTAGCTCTCTTTTGACAGCAATGTCATACTGTTGACTCTCATTGAAATCACAGTTATTAAAACTTCTAGCTAGTTTACATATGAGAAATAGTTAAATCAAATGAAGGCAAGACATTTTAAGCTTAAGAAAAAAATTAAGAATAATGTGTGATCTTGTCAGAAGCAAATCAGACCACCAACTGTCAGTAATCCTGATTATGTTAGAGAAGGCAAGATAAAACAAGACAAGAAAAAAAGAAAAGAAAAGGAAAAAGATAGGAAAAGAATTGTAACTCCAAATTGGTACTACATGTATCCATTGCTTTTCCCCAGCATGGAAGAAAGGTATATGTAGAATTATAGACAAAGTAACAATAAAAGCTTGTTCTTGTTTGAATAATATTGGTATAGTATAATATTATCAGCCTGTAGCTGTAGCCCTGTGGCATCTGATCCAGTCAGATCTCCAAAGCTAAGCAGGGTCAGGCCTGGTTAGTACTTGGATGGGAGACTGCCTGGGAACACCAGGTGCTGTAGGCTTGGGAGAAGGACATGGCAACCAGCTCCCCCCAAACAATCAGCCATTGAAAGTCCTATGAATAGCAGAGAAGCACTGACAATAGTGTTTCACCCGCTGTACATAGAGTTGCTATGAGTCGGATACCAACTCGATGGCACTTAACAACAATAACAACATGTTATCAATCACTTTATGTTTAGTTTACAGTTAATCTATCTTATATTTTATGAGGGTTTTTTTGTGTAGAAACCCATTTACCCACTCAGAATTTCTTTCTTTTTTTATTAGTAACTCATGGTTACAGTATTTATTAAAATTATTTGATTAACATCTATAGCTCTAAAATTATCTATTTGCTGCATTTATTTTTCAATCTTTTTATCTACTTTTAACTGAGAGTTTAATCTAATTAATTCCTATTTCATCTCTTACCATACCATCCAAACTCCTTTCTGTTTTACTGTTTGTCTGAAGTAAATAACATACATTGCTGGGCATGGTGGCATATGCCTGTAATCCCAATGACATGGGAGGAAGAGGCAGGAGGATCGCAGGTTTGAGGCCAGAGTCAGCCTGTGCAATTTAGGTAGGCCCTGTCTCAAGATAAAAAGTTAAAAATGGGCTGGAGGTGCAGCTCAGCAGTAGAGCACTTGCAAGCATGCACTATGCCCTCAGTTCAATCCCAAATACCACAATATATACATGTAATTTTATAATAATTTAGTCTGCCTTCAAATGATTTCACATATAGTACAAATGTTTTATAATAACGTATTCCAAGTGTTTCCCTTTTATCTCTTGTTTCATTGCCACAATTCATTTTATTTATTCATATAGCTCTTCAATGAATTGCTCTTGCTCTTGCTTTAGACAATTATATTGTAGATAAATTCAGAATAAGAAACGTAAAGATATTATATTTTAACTTCATATTTCTCCTCCAACATTTTTCTTTTGTTTGTGTAGGCCTGACTATATACTTTTCTGTATAACCTTCCTTCTCCCTGAAGTACTTTATAAACATTACTTATAGGGTAAAGTAAAGTATTAGAGATTAATTCCTCAAGATTTTGTTTGTTTAAAGAAAATCTTTAATCTCACTTTTGCCATCTAATTTCACTAGGTATAGAATTCTAGGGGATTTTTGTTGTTCCTTTGCTTTGTTTTGTTTACTTTCAACACAATATTTCAAGTCACTCTATTGTGTTTGCATAGGTTCTGAAGTGAATTCTGATGAAATCTGATGCAATTCATATCCTTGTACTTCTACATGTTATTTTTCTCTATGTTCAAGATTTTCTCTTTGGTTTTGGTTTCTACAGTTTGACTGTGATACAAGGAGGTGGAGTGTGTAAACACTGTCATGGTTAAATCACACAGGTAACACCTATGCATATACTTGTTCAATGAATAGTAGTAATTATCATTGTTATTATCATTATCAAATTGTTATGAGTCTTCTATACCCTTCAGTATTGAAAGTGGAAAACCCATAATACCACTCAAAATCTGTTTTCCACAAAGTATGGTATCAAAACAGAAGCAAGACCACTATATTTCCAAATGTTGATGCAACATCTACAAAATTAATCCTAAATAAGAAACACAAACTTCTGCCAAGTGTGGTAGTTCATGCCTGTAATTCCAGTTACTCAGAAGAGAGAGGCAGGAGGATCACAAGTTCCAGGCCAGAGGCAGCCTCAACTTAGTGAGGCCTTGTTCAAGACAAATACAAACTATGCTGGGGGTACAGCTCAGTGGTAGAGCATTTGCAAAGCATGTACAAGGCATTAGATTCAACATCCCACGACTGTAAGTAGAAAAAACAGACCATTAAAAACTCCAAGTTTAAAATTTTTTCAGGTCAGATTCTCTAAGATGTTACAAATTACGAATTTATTATTACAATCAATGTTCATTGTAGAAAAAAAAACCCTAAATGGTTGGAATTCAAACTAAAATATTCCAAATGACCTTTTGGTTAGAAAGTGCAAAGAATAATTATATAATAGTTGCATTTAACAAAAATGTATGGGACTATCCAAATGTTCAAATGAAATTTTATAATTCTAAAATAAGTTTTTAGCAATGAGCTAATAATAAAATGAGCTAATAAAAACCTCAGGGAAAAATTAAGCATTCAATTGTAGCATCTATGGAAAGAACAACAGAATACAGAAAATAAAATTAAAGGAATAAATATTAAAACAAAACCATCTATAGGTAATAAAATATAAAATATAGAGCTTGTTATCTAGAAAATAGATTTGTTTTTATACATAATATCATAAATATCTTAATTATAATCAATACCAAAAAACATAGCACACCCATAGATGTGGCTGTTGTTGTTAGGTGCTGTCCAGTTGGATCTGACTCATACTGACCCTATGTCCAACAGAACGAAACACTCCCCAATTCTATGCCAAGCACATGATCTTATTTATGTTTAAGCCAATTGTTGTAGACACTGTGGCTGTCCATCTAGTTGAGGGTTTTCCTTTTTTTCATTGACCTGCCACTCTCCCAAACATGATGTCCTTCTCCAGGGATTGGTCTCTCCTGACAACCTGTTCAAAATACATAAGATGTAGCCCAGCCTTGGAAGGAGCGCTCTGGGTGCACTTCTTTGAGGAGATATCTATTGGTTCTTTTGGCAGTCCATGGTATAGTCAATAATCGTTTCCAGCACCATAATTCAAAAGTATCAATTCTCCTGTCTCTTTTGTGCAATGTCCAGCTTTCACAACCATATAATGCAACTGAAATACTGTGGCATCAGTCAGGAGCATCTTCGTCTTCAATGAGACATATTTGTTTTTCAATACATTAAAGAGATCTTTGCCACAATTTTTCCCAGTGCAATGAGTCTTTTGATTTCTTCACTGCTGCTTCCACGGGTGTTGATTATAGAACCAAATCAAGCAAAATCTTGGACAACCTAAATCTTTTCTCCATTTATCATGAAGTTACATGCTGACTTGGTTGTCAGGATTTTTGTTTTGTTGATGTTGCATCACAATCCATACCGAAGGCTATATTATATGATCTTCATCAGTAAATGTATCAAATCCTCTTCACTTTCAGCAAGGATAGTTTTGTCATATGCATATTGCAGGTTGGTAATGAGTTGTCCTCCAATCCTGAGGCTGCATTCGTCTTCATAGAGTCCAGGTTCTCAGATTATTTGTTCAGCACAGAAATTGAAGAAGTACAGTGAAAATATGCAGCCTTGACACATACCTTTCTTGGCTTTAAACCAAGCAGTGTTTCCTTGTTCTGTGGAAAGACTGCCTCCTAACCCATGTACAGATGCCTCATGAGTACAGTTAAGTGCTCTGTTACTCCCATTCTTCACAGCATTATCCATAATTTGTTATGATCCTCACAGTCAAATATTTTGCATACTTGATAAGACATCTACACCTTTCTAGTATTCTCTGCTTTCAGCTAATATCCACCTGACATCAGAAATGATTTCCCTGGTTCCCAGCCATCTTCTGAATCCAGCTTGATTTTCTGGCAGTTCCCTGTCTATATACTGCTGCAGTCGCTTTTGAATCATCTTTAGTAAAATTTTGCTTGTGTGTGGCATTAATTATAACATTCAATAGTTTCCACATTCCAATGGATCTTCTTTCTTGGGAATAGGCACAAATATGGATCTCTTCCAGTCAGTTGGCCAGGTAGCTGTTTTCCAAATCTCTTGGCATAAACATGTTAGCATCGCCAGTGCTGCATCTATTTGTTGAAACATCTCTATTGGTATTCCAGCAACTCCTGGAGTCTTGTGTTTCACCAATTCCTTCAAGGCAGCTACTACTTCAAACTTCAATACCATTGGTTCCTCAACATATGCAACCTCTTGAAACTGTTGGTCATCCACCAATTCTTTTTTACATAATGACTGTGCCTATTCTTTCCATCTTTTGCTGATGTTTCCTATATCATTTAATATTTTCCCTGTAGAATCCTTCACTATTGCCTCTCAAGGCTTGAATTTTTTCTTTCATTCCTTAAGCTTGAGAAAAACAGAGGATGTTCCCTTATTTTGGTTTTCTGTCTTCAGCTGTTTGCACACATCATTCAAATATTTGATTTTGTCTTCTCAAACTGCCCTCTGAAATCTTCTCTTTAGTTCCTTAATTTCATCATATCTTCCTTTTACTTTAGCTGCTTGATGTTCAAGGACAAGTTTCAGAGTCTCTTTTGATATGGAATTTGGTCTTTTCTTTTTTTCCTGCCCTTAATAACCTATTGCTTTCCTTATGAATGATGTTTTTGATGTCATGCCACAACTCATCTGGTCTTCTATGATTCATGTATAATGCATTAAAACTGTTCTTGAGGTGGTCTCTGAGCTCAGGTGGGATATACTCAAGGTCATATCTTGGCTCTTATATGCTTGTTCTAATTTTTTCTCAGTTTAAGTTTGAACCTGCATAGGAGCTGTTGATGGTCTGATCCACAATCCGCACCTGGTCTTGTTTTGACATTTGATATTGAGCTTTTCCATCCTCTCTTTACACAAGTGTAGTTGATTTGGTTTCTGTGTTTTCCATCCAATTAAGTCCATGTGTAAGTCCATGTGAAAACATGTATTTATGCTGTAAAGTCATTTGTCTGACAAAATTCTATTATACAATCTCCAGCATCATTTCTGTTACCAAAGCCATGTTTACCGACTACTTTCTTCTTTGTTTCAAACTTTTGCATTCCAGTCATCAGTAATTAGTAGTTCATCTTGATTGCCCATTTAATCTATTCCAGATTGCTGAAGCTGGTAAAAATCTTCCTTATCTTCATTTGTAGCCTTAGTGGTGGGTGCACATATTTGAATAATAGTCATTTTAACTGGACTTCCTTGTAAGTGTATGGATATTATTCTATCATTGACACCATCGTATTTCACTGCATATGTTGATGTTTCTTTTTTGAAGATGAATGCAACCCCATTTCTCTTTAATTATCATGCCGGTGTAGTAGACCATATGATTGTCTGACTCAAAACAGGCCATGCTAGTTCATTTTAGCTCACTGATGCCTAGAATGTCAATTTTTATGTACTCCATTTCCCTTTTAATGATTTCCAATTTTCCTAAATTCATACTACATACATTCCATCTTCCAATTATTAATGGATATTTACAGTTGCTTCTCCTAATTTTAAGTCAAGCCATACCAGCAAAAGGAGGTTCCTGGAACTTTATTCCATTTCCATCATTAAGTTAACCTCTACTCAAGGAGGCATCTCCTCCCCAGCAGTCTTTTGAGTGTCTTGAACCTAGGGGGCTCATTTTCCAGCACTATATCTGACAGTGTTTCTCTGCTGTTCATTGGGTTTTCACTGTCTAGTTGTCTCAGAAGTGGGCTACCATGTTCTCCCCACTAGTTTGTCTTAGTCTGGAAGCTCAGTTGAAACCTTATCACCATGGGTGGCTGTGCTGGTATCTGTAATACTGGCAGCATAGCTTTCAGCCTCATAGCAACTTGCAAACCCCCACAATATGGCAAACTGACAGACATGTGGAGGCCACCAACAGATATCACAATGTTGTTGTTGTTAGGTGCCGTCGGGTCGGTATCCGACTCATAGCGACCCTCTGTACAACAGGGGAAACACTATTCTCAGTGCTTCTCTGCTGTTCATAGGATTTTCAATGGCAGATTGACTTTTGGGAGGGAGTTGCCAGGTCCTTCTCCCAAGCCTACGTGTTCTGGTGTTCCCAGGAGGTCTCCCATCCAGGTACTAACCAGGCCTGACCCTGCCTAGCTTCCAAGATCTGACAGATCGGATGCCACAGGGCTACAGATAGACATAGAGAAGAATAGAAAACGTTGTCAAGTACCATTGTTGTCGTTAGGTGGTGTTGTGTCAGGTCCAACTCATAGCGATCCTATTTACAACAGAATGAAACATGGTGAAACATTGTGTCATGCACACCATCTTTTTTGTTTGAGCCCATTTTTACAGCCACAGAGTTTCTTCTCATTTTGAGTCTTTCCACATCAGCAAATGGAGGTCCCAGGGGCTTTTCTTCAATCTCATCATTAAAATCAACTCAACTTTGAGGAGGTCCTCTTCCCCAATCATCTCTTGAATGCCATCCAGCCTGAGGGACTCATTTTCTGGCACTGTATTTGACAGTACTTCTCTGCTGCTGATAGAGTTTTCAATAGCTAATTGTTTGAGGATTGGGCTCCCAGGTCGTACTTCCTAGTCCGTCTTATTCTGGAAACTCAGTTGAAACCTGTTCATCATGGGTGGTCCTGCAGGTAACTGAGATATCAATAGCATAGCTTCAGCATCACAGCAACACACAAGACCTCACAGCATGAAAAACTGACAGACATGGGTAAAGTAATATGCTAGCTCTCTATAAAATTAATTTTTGATGCACTCCTTCCACTGTAAGTTCTGAGGAGTCAGGCATAGTATTCTCTTTGGTTGTCATTATGTACACAGTTCCTGAAACAAAATAAGTAAATCAATAAATTTCTATCAAATATATATACAAATTAATGAATAAATGAACATTCTCCCACATTAGCATTATAAAAAAGCAATATATTGATCCTACTGGCAAGTACATATGAAGATAAGGATTACATGTTTTCATACATCTCAGTGAAAAAATAAAATATTATCACAATCAGTTATTTTCAACTTTATAGGAAAATAAATACAGCTCACCACTTTATACAAGTACTAAAGTTTAAAATTGGTAAAGACAATTTGGAAAGAGAAATGGAAATATTAACATTAAAAATTCACATATTTCTTCACAAGAAAATCCCACTTCTATGCATTCTGTTTTAAAAATATTCAAATACGGACACAAGAATATCCTTGTATCACTGTCAAAACTGATGAAAGCAAGAAAGAAAAATATTGAAGACAACCAACCTTTCATTCACAGAACTTCACTACACAAGATACATCATGTCCATTCTATAAAAGCTATGCCTACAGTAATTGAATAGAGTGAAGTTAAAACTCAATGTGCTGATAAGATCTTCAACAATATTAACCAAAGTTAAAAAGATGCATAATAATATAAAGTCATTTGCAAAAACAATAAAAAAATGAAAGTACAAATTTTTGGTAACATACATATGTTTGTGCATACAGATTCATGAAATATATTACCTATAGACCATTGCTGCCTTACTTCTCTAGATGTATTTTTGATGTATTTAAAATAAAATGTATGCATTTGATATGGTTGGGTGAAATCTCAAGGGAAAAAAAGAGATTTGATTAGCAAAAGGCACTTACAAACTTTATGCTTTCTTTTTATTTCCAAGAATTGATATAATTTGTATCAGTCAAAGTTTTTCATGTTGAATAATGACTTTTAAAATATCTATTGCCTTAGAAAATGCTCTAAAATTATTTTGCACTTTAGGGCTACTAAATATGGAAAAGGAAATTCTGTGGGTAGCGGCCAAAACTTTCTTCTTTCCAGTTGTAAAAACTACTGTACAATAATTATCTTGTCTTTTTATATACACATTTAAATTTTATAAAATAATTTGAATAAAATTTTCTCAAAAAGTGGAATTGAGAAATCTTAATGAAACATGCATATGAATATGAAAAGTAAGCTGATTTATTTGAATTCTACTGTTTCTTTATTGTTTTTTATTTCACTTCACCCAAATAAAGACATTTGTAAACTTTAAGTTAGCTGCAGAGCCATAGTACACTTGCACTATCCATTTCATATGTACAATTTAAAAACTACATATGAGAAATGCTGTATTTAACTGAATGCAAAGAGCATTCTATTACTGAACCCTGCATTAATCTTAGGATATTAGAGGTGGAAAAACAAAAGAGCAAGGCAAACCTAAACAGTTAGGGGCTGTTGACTGCTTCAGTTCACCTGCAGCTAATCCACCAAATGGGACATCCTGTTTGTTGAGAAATGCTGCGCCAAGGATATAGCATTTAATGGCTTTGGCAAGAAGACTGATTTTCATCAGCTGTAACAAACAAGTTCCTCATCTATAACCCTACCATCTGCCCTCCTGGTTTCTACCCAGAACTGTATATATGGGCTCAATTGAACAGGTTTCAGACTGCCTAAGGTCACTACACAATCAACCTTAACAGATGGCATCGCAGCGAACATCTAAACTGCACCAGTGGCCAAATGCAGAGGATTATCCTCTTTGCTGAAGAAGAATGCCCTGTGAGCACACTGCCCTGATGTTCTGATTCTACTAAACATTACATATGCAAATAAAGCTCTATAAAACAATCCCGAAACTGTCAGCCATTGAAAACCCTATGAGGGTCGCTATGAGTCAGATACCAACTTGACAGCACCTAACAATCTTTATATTAACAGTTTAAGTAGATGGGTCTTTGAATTAATTTCCCAGTGTATTTTCTACCATACACCTTATTTTCTAGTATTTTCATTATTCTGATATAATTATACTAAGATAATACTCTGAAATAATACGTACTATTTATGGCCAGTGGAATATTATACATGTATGCTTTACTGTTTTTTGTTTACAATATCATTGTATACTTAAACTAACATTATTTGCTGTAAAAATGATCACATAGGTTTAGTTGGCAAGTAATTAATAATAAACATAACATCTTTTAAGTCTGAATTTAGTCCTATTAAATAGTATGATAAACTCATTCTTAGCAACAGATGATTCATACTGTCAATCGGATTTCTCAACATCACTTTCAATTTAACTGTGAGGGGTATTATTGTTGCTTTCAAAAATAACTTTAATCTCAGTTTTCCATTTTTTCTGTTATGTATTAATAATTCTTCCAATCCCATACTTTGAAGATAAAGAAAAATAGAAGCTAAAGACCATCTAGTCTTGTACTTTTTCTCCAAAATTAGCATCCTTATTCACTCATCCCATCAAGAGTCCAAGAATTCTGTCAGTTCAGTTCATTATTTCCAACTGGGATTTGGAGAAATGTTTTCAAAAGAGGCAAACTGGACCAAGAGAAAGGCTTGTAGATATTGAATGGAAAGGGTCAGAAGAATTTTCTATAATTAAACTCTACATTCACAAGTCCCATTGTTGTTGTTAGGCACCATCAAGTCAGTATTCGACTCATAGCAACTCTAGGTACGACGGGGACATGGTATTGTTAATGATTCTCTGTTATTCATAGGGTTTTCAATGGCAGATTGATTTTTGGGAGTGGGTTGCCAGGCTCTTCTCCCATGATACAGTATCTGGTGTTCCCAGGCAGTCTTCCATTCAAGTAATAACCAGGCACGACCCTGCTTAGTTTCTGAGATCTGACAGGATCGGATGCCACAGTGCTATGGTTGCAGGCACAAGTCCCATTAAGCACCCTGAAAAATGGAACATATAGTCAAGATTAAATGTTAAAGTTAAATTGAAAAGAAAACTAATGGCAAATGGGAAATATAATAAAGAAATCCAGCGTCAGTCCAGGAATATCAAAAGTAGAATAAGAAATACAGAAAACAAAATAAAGGAGAGGAGCTTATTAAAGAAAGAATTTGGGTAAAAATTCTAGAATTTCAGACACAGGTTTTTGGACTAAATGTTTATCGAGTGTCCCTGAAAGTCTTACATGATGACATTCTTTCATGAGATTTCAGGATACTAAGGACAAGAAGAAGATCATAAAAGCTTCCAGAGACATGAGAACCTTTTACATACAAGGTTAAAAACTTGGAACAGCAGCACCGAAAACTAGAAGATAATACATAAATGCCATCCACTTTTTGACAAAAAATACTTTTTTAATCTTAGACATCTAAAGATAGTCAAGTAATCAAATAAACAGATAGATAAAATAATGATGATTTCTGGAAAATAAATTATCCAAAAAAATGACCCTCAGAAGTTCCTGCAGTTGCTATCCACAAAAATATGGTATAAATCATACCAGAGATTGATGTGGTATGAAATAAATTAGTCCAGATCAGAAGATTGGAGGGAAGAATTAAGAAGGTCATCAAGAAAAATTTAAAATGAATAAAGCTCCTTGTAGAACACCTGTAGAGTTTCCAGAGTGTTTAATATGAACAAGGAGGTACAATTCTCTGAAAATTTTAGAAGAAATAACATGGAAAAGTAAGAGAAAAAATTATTGATTTCAGAGACAAAAAAATAAAAACGAAAATAGGACATTATTGTTTTGCTGTAGTCATGATCAGTGTAAGATAAACACTCCATATTTGTTGATCAAATATTTTAATATTCTTTATGGAAAGGAGGAAGAGAGGTTAAGTAGGAACTTTAGGGTTGTTACTAAGGAAGCTAATTCTTATTATCACAGTTGGAAGTCAATAAAAATATCTGAAACTGATAAACAAAAAAAGAATTTGAAGAATATTTTTTACAAACGTAGAGGCCAGAATGAACAGATTAAAGCTCGGCTGAGGGAATAGGTCAGGATAATGCCATATAGTACCATTTTCCTTAAAAGTGTATTTATTACTTTGGTAAACCAATTATAAAAATAAATGTAAAAGTAATGAAAATATGAAGTGGAAATGTCGGGATAGATGTTTATAGGAGATAAGAGATGAATACAGGATAAGGAGGAAATGAATATTGATTCAAAGAGTGGTTGTATGTGGACTGCAGATCTTCCTATGCTACATAGTAAGAAAGCACTCATCAGTTACTCCATCTGTGCTAAAAAAAAGAAATGGAGAGACAAACTTCAATAGAAATAGAAGGCATGGAATTATATGATGGCAAAGTATTATGCAGGCTGAGTAGCACATAGGGTTTAAAGGCTTTCAGAAAGGAATAAAGATGAGTCTTGTGTGAAGACTCCTGCCATTAACTCCATCATTGCCTTTCTGACTACTACTTCAGGGAAGGAGAGGCCAAAATATTATGTGGACATATATCCATAAATGTGTTAATGCACACAATATGAAATGATTAAAAGTTTGTCTGCTTTGGCCACAGTGGGAGAGATCTCAATCTCTTTAACATTCCCTTCAGCCTCCCTGACCTTGCACACATCAACGCAACTAAAAGCCAATAGTTCAGATACCTTATGTGAGGTAACCAATCATGGAGATCCAACATGATTTATTCAGGGTTATTCAACAGAATTCACTCACCTATACTACTACTCAGTTCTGTGATCTTTCTCAAAATGCTTCTCTTATTTTTGTTTTTTATTCAAGAGGATTTTATTTCAGATACTCTTAGCTGTTTTTTTTTATCATTTAACCACTCCTACATAAAATTCATTTTGCACCTTTCAACCAAATGTATTTTCCAAAACTGCTGTTCCCAACGTGACATTTACCATGTTAATTTTCCATTTTCTAACCTTGTTAGGCTCAACAATCACATTATTATTGTTGTTGTTGTTGTTGTTAGGTGCCGTCAAGTCGGTATCCGACTCATAGCGACCCTCTGTACAACAGGGGAAACACTATTGTCAGTGCTTCTCGGCTGTTCCTAGGGTTTTCAATGGCAGGTTGATTTTTGGGAGGGGGTTGCCAGGTCCTTCTCCCAAGCCTACAGCTTCAGGTGTTCCCAGGCGGTCTCCCATCCAGGTACTAACCAGGCCCGACACTGCTTAGCTTCCGAGATCTGATGGGATCGGATGCCACAGGGCTACCGCTGCAGGCCACATTATTATAGAGTTCATATATTATGGAAAAGAATGTAACTTGCTTTCTTAAAAATTGTAAATAATTTCCTATAAATTTAATGTGCCATTTTATAGAAAACTGAACTTTTCTAGCAATATTATACAAAGTAATTGTTCATATTTTTATGTAATACTGAATCAACTGGAAGGACCATAACATATAGGTATACTCAACTTTATAAAAATATTTTCTTTTATGCTTTTGATATTTCCATCATAACTATAATATATTGTTTTCCTACTTTATTTTTTAATTGCTGTCACTTGTCTTTTATTAAATTTACTGATATTATCTACTTTATTACTTGTTTCCAATAATAGATTTGTAGATTTACTTATTTCTAACAATAGAAAAATTGGTAAAAACAGGAAATATTTTGATAGCCCAGAAATAACCAATTTTTTGAGGTACAGCCTTTCAGTCTTTGGTTTTGAGCACATATTTATTTAGGTATATGCATTTTTATATATACAGAGAACCACACGGAGTAAAAAAGATAAATATTAATTATTTTACAAATTAAAGAACCTACGTTACAACATTTATATGACCGCAATATATTTAAAATATATTTAACTCTAACTACGATACTCTATGCAAATCTAATCCACACCCTCTCAATAATTTCAGAGGGCTAAAAAAATCAGATGTGGGTTAGAATCACTTACAGATTGGCTAAAATCCAATGAGCATATACATGATTCTAATGGACATCTGATATTTTAGCCCTCTGACACTGCTGAAGATATGCAGAGTAGATTCGAGAATATATGAGTGGCACACACACACACACACACACACACACACACACACACATCTAGCAAAATAAAAATGTGGTGCTATATGTACATATAAGTAGTCAAATAAAAATTTAATGAAATATTTTAAGATTGTACACACTGATTTATTTTCCCAGTCCAGTTTTTTTAAATTTATAAATTCACCATATTTAATATCCCACTTCAATGGATATTTTGAAAATAAAAACACATTGTTGCATACATTGGCAGATAGGTATTTAGAACAAACTCTTAAAACTTAATTTTCAATTGACACTCAGAGAGTAGTACATATATCAAGAAGCTTTTTTTAAGCCCAGGGCTGAGGCACATGAGTGTAATCCCAGGGACTCAGGAGGCTGAGGCAGGAGAATCACAAGTTCAGGATCAGAGGCAGTCTATGTAATTTATCAAGACCTTGACTCAAAAAGTAAATAAGGGCTGATTTCACAGTTCCATGGTAGACCACTTGGCTAGCATGGGTGAGGCCAAAGTTTCAACCCCACAATGTTGAAAAAACAAAAAGAAAAAGAGAGAAAAAGAAAAGAAAAGGCAGCTGTTGTTTTGGTCTAGCTGTCTAGGGACTTCATTCTGCTACATAATCTGATAATTGAAAGAGAACATAAAAATGGTTGTCTAAATCAGCCCTTGGTTCCTTGCTATCCTTGAAATCCATTCATAACTCTCCTTATGACTCTAGCTTCTACAAATTACTTATTTGGCTTGGCTTTCTGAATTTTTAAATTTTATTTAAGGATTTATTTTAGAGATGTAATACATTTACTTAGATCAAAATTTTAAAGGCATAAAAGACTGTACAGTAAAATGTTTCTATTTTACCTTTATTCAGAGGCAAACAGTGGCTCTTTCCAAAGGGGGTGGACATAATCAATGTAATATGTATCTGTTAAAAATAAAGAATTAGAACATTGAATAAATTCCACTTTCTGTCAAAGGAAATGTTCATTCTACAAATTATTTCCTTATAATTACAAAATTGACTTATGCCAATACTAACACCCAGAAGATGCTAAATGTGTGTTTCAATAAATTTTTAAAAAGAAAATATGTCCTTAAA
>VMDO01007375.1:45311-91570 GCA_007922755.1 Pedetes capensis
AAATAAATAAATAAATAAATAAATAAATAAATAAATAAATGTAAGATGCTCTTTTTAATTACTATAAAAATGATTTCTATAAAAGTGTAATCAATGTTTTCCATAATATACATAAATGGGTACACTTACACACTCATACATAATTTTATTTTTTTGCAAGGTTGCGAATTGAACCAAGGGCCTCATGCATGCTACTCAGCCTCTGTACCATTGAACTGGACACCCAGTCATTTTTTTAATTTTTCATATTGACACATGGTCTCACCAAATTGCACAGGCTGCTTCTGGCCTTGAACTTGAAATCCTCATGTCTTAGCCACCTGAGTTGCTAGGATTACAGGTGTGCACCATGGCACCCAGCTCCATTTGTAGGATTCATTACAATTTGCTCATTGTCTTCCCTTGCAATCAAAAGTGTATTTCAATATGGCATTTATCATACAATCAATTCAGGTGCTTTCTTATGAGTTTTGTGGTTTTCATTATTTAATTTGTAAGTCTTATTTCTATAAGACTATAGAAATACTTATATTTTATTCTAATCATTTATTTTATCTTTCTGAAATTATACTTGCTCATTTATCCTTTAACTTGATTTGTCCTAAAATATTTTATTTTTCAACATCAATGAGCAAACCATTAATTTTCCACTAATTTTCACTAACAATTGTCTGTCACCTGTTTTCCTACTACAAATTAATTAGCTAATACACATAATTAGAAAATAGAAGAGTTTTGTCAATACAACTGATTCACACATGAGTTTTCTCAGCCAATTAATGTCTTATGCATCAAGGAAAAGTTGCTGAAGTCACCAGTGCAGCTAAATGCGCTAAGCCAAGGAGAAAAACTGATCACTGTACCTGTTGAGTGTAGGCTCCATTTGGTCATGGCTGTTTCTTGTCAATAATGCTCTGTCCAATCTTTATATATTCTTTCCCTATGTTTACAAAATTTTAGCTTTAGTTCTTGCTTAGAAATTATATTTTACCCATTACAGATGCCTGTATGTGATTCAGAGGGAGTAAATGAAATGTAGGCATCTTCTTACTGCTGTTTGTTTGTTTGTTTGTTTGTTTGCAGTACTGGGGGTTGAACCCAGGGCCTTGTGCCTGCATGCTTTGCAAGTGCTGGACCCTTTTTTTTTTTTTTTTTTTTTTTTTACTTTTTGAGACAGGGTCTCCCTAAGTTACTCAGACTGCCCCTTGTCTTGAACTTGCAATCCTCCTGCCTCCACCTCCCAAGCCGCTGGGATTACAGGCATGCACCACCACGTCTGGCTCTTCTTACTGCTCTTGATGCCATCAGGCAAGGTTGCAGACATGTAGTAACTGAGAGGCACTTTCAACAGTCACATCCAGTACAGCTGGCCAGGCTCAGCATCAAGGCTGCTGAAAAATCATTTTTGGAGATAGCATGGAGACTGTGGAAATTTCTTAAACTCTGAATTTCAGCTATGGAATGCTATTCTCTAAGGATGTGACAAGACTTCTATTCCTTTCCAACAATTTTGGAAAAAACTAAATGCCTTACATTAGTAGTAATAATATTGCTTCAGATACCTTGAATGATTTTTTTTTTTGCTATACTGTCCATGAGTTATATAATGACATACTGTTTTGTTTGAATTGCCTTACTCCTTAAAGTATAACAAAGAAAACAAAAACAACTCCAAAATCTTGAGTAAATAGGTGTATTAAGGGGTTTTCCAGAGACAAAACAACAGAAGGTAGATGGATGGATAGACAGACAGATAGATTTGTTGGGGAAATTGGCCAGCAAGATTATAAAGGTAGAGGAATCCTGTCTTCAAACTGGAGAATCAGAGATATCTGTAGAATTGTTCTTGTTAGGTGCTGTCCAGCCACGTCAAACTCATAGAGACCTTCATAAGGTTTTCAATAGCTTATTGTTTTGCCATGTCCTTGTCCCATTTTTGCAGTGCTGGGAATTGAACTCTGGACCTCAGAAACTGCAGAGTGGCTCTCTACCAGCTGAGCTAAATCCCAGCCTATCTTTACAATAACGTGGTCAAATTCTTTAGGCTTCAGAACCAGGGAAGTTGATGGTGTCAGTCAAGGCTGAAGGTCTGAGAATCACCAGTGTGGCAGTAGTGCACGTCCTAGAGCCCAAAGGCCAGAGAACCCAGAGTTCTAAAGAGAAATCCATGTCCAGCTCCAAGAAAGAAAGTAAGCAAATTCTCCTTTCTTTTGCCCTTCTTTTCTGCCTAGTACCCCACAGATTGTAGCATATGTACCCATATTAAATGCAGACCTTCCCCCAACAGATCTGTTGACTCACAGGCCAACCTCATAAGGAAATGCCCTCAAACATACCACCCAGAAGTAATGCTCTACCAGCTATCTGTTGTTGTTGTTGTTAGGTACCATCAAGTCAGGATTTATAGGAATCCTTATAGGGTTTTCAATGGCTGGTTGTTTCGGGATTGTTCAGGGGTGGATTGTCATAACCTTCTCCTGTTTTTGTGGTACTGGAAATTGAACTCAGAGAATGCAGAGGAGCACTGAACCAACTGAGCTAAACCTCAGCCTGAACCAGCTATCTACAATACATCTCCCTTAATCTAGTCAATTTGCACCTAAAACTAAGCATCACTATGGGTGAAGTCCAAAAGATAGGTGAAGAAATGAAAGAGTGATTATCTCAGAATTGAGAACGTTAATAGACAATATAATCACTACTTCAGAATACATGAAAAATTCCTTTTTGTGATCATAAAAATGGTAGTTACAGAGGAAATGATAAACTTAGCAATGTGGCTTAAGTCACTAAGGAACCAATAACTAAGTGGATAAGGACATAGCTCATAAAATTTGAGTCCTTAAAAGTTTAAAATAATTTCCAGTAATCTGTCTTAATTATTAAAATTCCATGAGGAGGGAGCATAGGACTAGGATTCCTGGATATTATTTGCATTTCAATTGCCTAAACAGGTCTATAGCCTACCACTATGGCATTTGATCCCCTCAGATCTCAGAAGCTAAGCAGGGCTGGATCTGGTCTGTACTTGTATCGGAGACCACCTGGGAACACCAGGGGCTGTAGGCTTTGGAGAAGGACCTGGCAACCCACTCCCAAAAAACAACCAGCCACTGAAAATCCTATGAACATCAGAGAAGCATTAACAATAGTATTTTGTCCGTTGTACATAGGGTCGATATGCATTGGACGCGAACTAAAGGACACCTAACAACAACATTATCTAAGCATAGGAGAGTAAAATCCATGCTGTATACATTTCTTTCTAGCATATTTATCATTTTACTTGAAAAACATTCATGGAAGTACTAGGATATTGGGGCTGGGGTTTAGATCAGTTGGTAGAGTGCCGTGGTGCACTCTCTGGGGACCCAAGTTCAATCCCAGCACCACTGAAATGGGAGAAGGACACAGCATTTCACTCCCAAAGCAACCCCAAAACAATCAACCATTGAAAACCTGACTCAGGGCCTGACTTGACAGCATCTAACAACAACGGCCACACTAGGATGCTATGTTTGTGTTATATGATAAACATTGTGGTCCATCGATCTTCTAAAGGGAAATGCTTAGGGAAATTTAAGTCTGCATAGAAAACATTCAAAAACTTGTCAGTCAGTATTTTGAAGATGCTTATTATCTTATTTCAGTAATGATTGTTGATTATGGTAATTGATCATTTCAATAATTTCTTATATAGATAATTGATAAGAGTAATTTACGTGCACTCCTATTTTAAATATTCTTAATTAGTAAGGCACATTTAAATAAATTACCATATTGTTGAAGGTCACACATAAAATATGGTTCACCAAATTTTTACCAAGTTATAGCAAACTATGTTCTCTGAAATTTACCTTTGAGTTTAGCTCCCCTAGGTCTAAATTACATATTTTAGGGGTAAACATCTTACAAGGAAGCACATCTGTCTGTGATTCAAAGAAGAAATGGGAGAATTGGCCACCAAGTTTTACTAACTCTTAATTTTGACCAAAGAATGGTCACATTACACAGAAAAGGAAATATTTTTCTGAGTATTTAGTAGCAGGAGCAGAAGTTGAGACATGGAAAATGTCCAATTCCCAAAAAATATTTATTTAAGTATATAATTACAATGCCTGCTGCCTTAGTACTGTGGAGTCTGATCTCATCAGGTCTTGGAAGCAAAGGAGGGGCAGGCCTGGTTAGTACTTGGATAGGAAACCACCTGGGAAGACCAGATACTATTGACTTGGGGGAAGGACCTGGCAACCCACTCCCAAAAATCAATATGCCATGGAAAACTCTATAAGTAGCAGAGAAGCAATAACAACAGTGTTTCACCTGTTGTACATAGTGTTCCTATGAGTCAGACACTGACTCGATGGCATCTAACAACAAAATAATTCCAATGATATAACAATATTATCAGATAATCTTCTATCTATCTATTATCTATCTATCTATCTATCCATCTATCATCTATCTATCTAAATTTTTTGTAGTACTAAATGATTGAACCCTGAGCCTCATGTGTGTTAAGCAAGTGCCTTATCACAGAGTTCCATTCTCCATACTCTTTTTTAATATTTTTCTGTGATAGCTTTTGCTAAGTGGCACAGGCTGCCTCTGGCTTCTAACTCATGATTTTCCTGCTTCAACCTTTCAAGACACTGGATTACAGCCATGTCCCACAAGTGCCTGGCTCTTTATTTGTATTTTTAACAAACATTTTGACAAAAATTGGTAATATGTTGGGTTGAATCTGGTGTATAGTCTAGATATACAAACTAATCACATTATCTTAAGACTTCTCATATTATTTCTGATCTATAATAAAAGATATATCATGGTTATTGCATTAATAATAACCAAAAGGACCACTCAAACATCTCACAAGGTCTATTAAGTATCACGTGGCAATGGGTGAAACATGTCTTAGGGATTTCCAAACCTGACTCAGGAATTACCAGGTCTCTATGACAAGGAGACGTAAACTCTCTGGCTGCCCTGGAGATAAAACAGTGCTAAACTTTATAAACACCTGTAGCCATAACACTTGTGTCCGATCCCATCAGATCTCAAAAGCTAAGCAAGGTCAGGCCTGATTAGTACTTGGATGAGAGACCGCCTGAGAACACCAGATACTGTGGGCTTGGGAGAAGGACCTGCCAACCCTTTCCCCAAAGTCAAACCGCCATTGAAAATCCTATGAATGGCAGAGAAGCACTAACAATAGTGTTTTGCCTGTTGCTATGAGTCAGATACCAACTTGACAATACCTAACAACAACAACTGTTTTTATAAGGACAGCTTGTAGTCCCTTTGTGAAAGAAACACCTGGTAAATGACTTCAACTGAATACAGGTGTAAGAAAAAATAAGGAATTCCCCAAACTCTGGAAATAGTCTCCAAGCAGACTCTCCTGGTCAGCTTACACACCGGCTGACTGTGACCCATACCACCAGGCTGCTTCCCATTATCTTCCTTGGAAGAGCACTTCCAAAATAAACTCATCGTCAGATAGTATCTAAGACTCATCTTTGAGGTGAATTAAAATGAAAGGGAGAAATCTGGTTAACTAGTACCACACGAAAGCCCCAACATGATTTTGATTAAATGCATATATTATTATACAATAAGGTTGATTATGCCTGCAGCTGTAGCCCTGTGGCATCCAATCCTGCCAGATCTCAGAAGCTAAGCAGGGTCGGGCCTGGTTAGTACCTGGACGGGAGACCTCCTGGGAACACCAGAAGCTCTAGGCTTGGGAGAAGGACCTGGCAACCCCCTCCCAAAAATCGATCTGCCATTGAAAACCCTATGAACAGCAGAAAAGCACTGACAATAGTGTTTCCCCTGTGGTACACAGGGTCGCTATGAGTCGAATACCCACTCAACGGCACCTAACAACAACAACAATGTTGATTATAGTGATGCAAGTTATTTTTAGAATTTTCAGAAAATTTAGAGATTAAATTTGTTATCAAATTATGATAGTCATAGAAAATATGATGGCTTTTAAATACCACGCTTATCAGAATCAAAAGATATTTACCCTTGTAAAAATATTTCATTTTACAATATGAGCTTGGGTTTTAACTTTTGGCAAAAGAATAAAGAACTATATTTATATATTAAAAGAAGGAATATTCTCTGAAAGCTGTAGCTTATTTTATTCAGTTTAGTTGATATGATCCTGACATGAAGGATATAATTGATGTATCCTTATTAGCAAACATTTATATTATTTTGGAGATGTAACCAGCAAGAATAGCATTTATATGTTAAAATAATTGTTGTGCATCAAAGGCTTTTAACATTAAAATACACCATTAAGTGTTTCTTATGTTAAAATGTTGAACACTTTCATACGTTATGTATTATTCTTTGACTCATATATCATTATGCTTCTAACTAAACTATTCAAGGTATCTTAACACAATAAATCATTAAACTCTAAATACAACTGCCGAATCCTTTGAAAAAACAAATGAAGTACAAAATGTTGTTAAAAATGCAATTTAGAGTTTAGAAAAACTATAACGATATTTGATGAAAAAAGAAATAAAGAAAATAGTTAGCTTATTAGCCCCCAAGGAAATCAGTGGTGCTGATAACTAAATAATTAGAATTGGGACTTTGTGCACATCTTTATTAACCTTATATTAATTTTCAAAGTGAGGATAGAAAATAGATAAAGCCTGATTCCCAGATGTTACTTTTAACTGTGCACAAAATAAATAGAAGTCATAATAAAGGTGATGCTCATATAATATATAAATGAATCAAACTTTACACTTCCTTGGTCTCAAACTTCTAAAATCTGACTAATTTGTCTTTAATGAGAATAACGACTCCCATAAATATCTCTTTGTAAATGAACAGATACTGTGGTATTAAGTATACATAATAACTGTAAATATGGTGGGAGAAAAGCAATACATATATGTATGCAAGTGTATACAAGTTTATATTTAAATATGTATGCCAAAATACATACACTTTGTATTGCTGAACCATGATAAACCTCTAAATTAACATCACTATTCACATTTTTCAGGGATGGGAATGATAAATGAAATTAGTCTATGAGTCAAATAAATGAACAAGTCATCATACTGGCAATAACAATCATTGTAATTAAAATAGAAAGGCATATTAAGATTCCTAGGGAATTTAAAATAAAATTATCATGCATTCCATGGAAATATTTTTTCCTGACATACTTCTGGTCAATTTCATTGTTGTCCTTGAATAGAGGGATGAACAATACAATAGGTATTCAATAGAACTATCTAAATTAGTAATTCTGCTACCAATGTGAGAGAATCTAGATGTTTCCCTAAATATACAGTATCACAGAGTGGCTATAATTACAACCATTTTCCTGCTGTCCTTATGCAATTAGTTTTCTAAAAGTAATTATTTCCAAAAATATGATAATTAGAAATAGGAAATTTAAAATGATAGTTGCCCACTGAAATATGTCTGACCAACTTTTGACATCCAACAAAATTAGGATATGAAGCCCACTCATCACACATATCCTAAAAATATTATAATTGTTCAACTTATTCTATTCTGTATGTAACTTACCAACTTCATCTGCATTTGGCATAGCTGAAAGAACGAATACTTTTGGGCTTGTTTATCATATTTGGTTGACAGAATATTCGTGAAAAATCATGACTGTTGCAATCAGTATATTGTCATTATCATAATGGATATGTTTAAACACTACTAAAAGTTCCATAAACTCTTTTAAATCCTTCATATACATTATCATTTTAGTCCTCAAACATATCACATGTGTAATATTGTTAGTCACATTTCATAAATAAAAGTTTACCGACATACCTGAAGTCAATTGTCAAAAGTTACTTAAATTAATAATGAGTCTACACTTTTACTGGGCTGGGATTTAGCTCAGTGGGTAGAGCTCTGCGCTGCAGTCTCTGAGGTCCTGAGTTCAATTCCCAGAACCACAAAAATGGGAGAAGGGCATGGCAATCCACTCCCAAGACAATCCCGAAGCACTCAGCCATTGAAAACCCTATGAGGGTCACTATGAGTCCATACTGACTCAATGGCACCTAACAACAACAACACTTTTACATCTCTTGATCTAAAATCCATGTTCCTCATGGGTAATTATGAAAGAGACCTTAGAAATTATCATACCACTTTACTTATAAGTTGAATCCCACGATATTTCATAGCTTGCCCAAAGTCACATAAATAAGAAAACTAAAATTAGATTCTATACTAAGTGATTTCTTAGGGTCTAGCTACGGACCCGGCAACCCACTCCCAAAAATCAATCTGCCATTGAAAACCCTATGAACAGCAGAGAAGCACTGACAATAGTGTTTGCCCTGTTGTATGTAGGGTCATTATGTGTCAGATACTGACTTGACGGCACCTAACAACAACAACAGCTATTTTAATAATGCTATATTGCTTATATAATGATTTATTTTGAAAGCCATATTTTATCACTAAGATAGCTTTATTTAGAAAAGTATATTTCTGGGCTCAATAGCAGAGCACTCTGCTAGCATGCATGATACCTTGGGTTGATAACCAGCACTGACAAAAAAAAAAAAAAAAACAGGAAATTTCAAAAGAAGATTGTTTATAAATATAATGTTGTTGTTGTTCGGTGCCGACAAGTAGTGTCCTACTCATAGCGACCCTCATAGGGTTTTCAATGGCAGATTGTTTCAGGATTGCTTTGGGAGTGGGTTGCCACATCCTTCTCTCATTTTTGCGGTGCTGGGAATTTAACTTGGGACCTCAGAGACGGCAGAGCAGCGCTCTACCAACTGAGCTAAATCCCAGCCCACTATAAATATAATAGTTCAGCCAAATAGAATCTACTTTTTCTGTCCTTACTTCAAAGTGAAAAAGAAGAAAAGAAGGAAGTTATTACTCTTCTAATTAAATATATTCACTCATTTTCTCAAGTTTATATTACTAGGAAAAGATTATCAGTCATTTATATTTAATCCAACTGAGACTAGAGAGGAAAGAAAATTTAAAAGTTAAATATCAGTATGCCCATGATTGTACTTGTTGTTGTTAGGTGCCGTTGAGTCAAGTCCAACTCATAGCAACCTTCACTGGGTTTTCAATGTCTGATTTTTGGGGGATGCGTTGTTTTGAGAGTGGGCTGCCAGGTCCTTCTCCCATTTTTGCAGTGCTGGGGATCAAGCCCAGGGCCTCAGAGAATGGAAAGTGACAATCTACCAAAATCTGTGGAGTCTAAAAATATTTGTCATTCTGCCTTTCCTACATAAAGAAGAAAAAATGAAAAATGAGCAGTTTTATATTTAGTCTGTATTTTAATTCCTAACACTATTGTAAGTCATTGAATTGCACCTTCATTTTACAGGTAGAGAAACTGAGGTTTAGAGAAAGTGAAGTCACAGATCACAACCACATAGCTAAAAAGAGGGAGGAACAACAATCTACATCCACACCACATCCTTTTTTTTTCTTTTTTTATAGGAAAAGATTTTTTATTTGTATTCAATGAGCTATGTATGTTAAAATCCATTTCATTTACAGACAAGGCAGTGGTTATAATTAGCATGTAGAAAAATGTAGGAAATCTAGAAAAATGGATAACAATTTAACAACTAGATTTTGCCCAAGGAACTGTTCAACCCACCACAACCTTTAAAAAATACTTGTCAAATGACTAATATTATTAACTGTGGAAGAGTGAGGCAAAGAAAATAATGAATTTTTATAATAGAGATATAACATTTCAGCTTCTAAAGCAGTTGTTGGTCAAACTACCAGGAGAACACATATTTAATTAATTATCAAAACACATCTTAATTATGTTATCTCATTAATGAATTCCAAAAGGTTAATAAAGGTGCTTCTACTTGTTACTATCAAGAGACACTTCAGATCGGGGTAGTGGTAAAAATGTACTGGATATTGAAGCTAGAGATTTATGTTAATATAAATATACTTTAATTCTTTAGGGTTCTCTACCATGCCTCAATCATGTACAACAATTTAAAAATTGAGTTATTTTCAGTGATGTATTGCAACTATAAGTAAGTGGTTGAAATATAAATAGAATCAATTTTTGCATGGGTCTTGGAAAATCAGTGTCATTATCATATTTCCCGGATTTTTGCCAAAAAGTTCCTAAAATAATTACCCACATTATTTATCATGTCTGTTAATAATTATTTTAGTTATTTAAAAATATGTAATTTACCTTCAAAGGACAACACCTTAAAACATTTAAAGGAAGGAAACACTTTTCAGGATGTCTACATTATAAAATACAAAGAGAAGTTTTGTGGCATGTTAGTTTTAGCTTGTATTGTAATTTTCAAAAATGATTGGAATTTCCTAATGTTTTGATAATTATTGTTACATGAATAAATGTTATATTGGTAATTTTTAAAAGTATCTTTTTTCATATAACAACATAATTAAACCTTAAAAACAAATATCTTAAATAATGAAAGTTTTGTTTGGGGGTCTTGGATGACCCACAATATCAAATACATCAATAAATTTGATGACACCAATTAAAGGCTAATGTGATTCACCTAACATAGATCATCCTATCATTAAATCATCCTTAGTTTAACCTCTCTGAATGTGCCCTTCTATTTCTGGTACAGGACTCATACATGTGCACACCCAAAATATGACAGAAAATAAATCTTATGTGGCACAGTTTCCTTGGTATATAGAAATGAAGAAGCAGACAAAATCCCTTCCCTATTAGCATTTGCATTGTGGTTGGGTGGTCATCAAAAATATATTGTACAAGATAGTGTTAGTGCACAGGTAGTGCAAGATAGTGTTAGGAAATACATGAAGTGATAAACGGGTACCAGGAATATTAGAGGTCAGAGATTATAATTTTGAGTGAAATTTCCAAGCATGATCTTCTTAAGAATGTGACATTAAAGAAAAATACTTAAAGGAAGTTGTGTAGATATCTGGAGTAAGAACATGTCATAGAAGATACTCACCTTAGTATTTTTTAAAAAGATTTGTATGTAACAAATTACTTCAGTCTTTTTTTAAACAGGAATGTATTTATTGTGCTTCATTCTTGAAGTATAGTTTTACTGGATACAGAATTCTAAGATGGTAACATTTTCTCTAAAAGATAGGCAGTTATCAAAGCTATTTTTGTTTCCCTGGATGTGTTGATTTAGTTTCTACTTGCAGCTTTCAGAGTTTTCTCTCTCCATCTTCTTTAATAGCTTGAGAATGGTGTGTATATGGGTATATCTCTTTAGGCTTATCCTTCATTGAGTCGAACTTTTTGCACCTGTAGTCTGACTTTCATCAGATTTGGAAAAATTTGGTTTTATTCTTGGTAGCAATGCAAAATGACACAACAGCTGTGGAAAAAATATAGTAGTTCTTCAAAAAATTAAAGGTAGAATCACCAAGTGATCCAGCAATTCCACTTCTGGGAATATAATCAAAAGAAGAGAAAGGACTTAACAGAGATTTGTACATGCAGGTTCTTAGTGGCATTACTCACAATAGACAAATGAAATGGTAGAAACATGCATGTATATATATATTCACACACAGTAAATATTATTCAGATTTGAGAGGAAGGAAATTCTGATACATGCTACCACATGAATAAAGCTTAAAGACGTTCTGCTAAGTGGAAAAAAGACAAACACAACAGTGCAAATGTGGCTTCCACTCATATAAAGTACCAGAATAGTCAATTCCACGAGCACAATAACTACATTGGGGGTTTCCTGGAACTTGGGGAAGGGGAGGATGGAGTATTACTTTTAACAATTATACAGCTCCAGTTTGGGAAGATGAAAATGTCCTGGAGCTGGATGGTGGTGATGACTGCACAGTATGTAAGTATATATCATGCCATCAAACTGTACACTTAGAAATGTTCAAAATGATCAGTTTTAGGTTCTGACTCAAAGGCACCTACCGACAACATAGTTTACCAAAACAAAAATAAATTTAAAAATTAGAAAAAAAAGAAAGCAAACAGAGCTGGGCACAGTGGCTCACACCTGTAATCCCAACCATTCAGGAGAAGGAGACCAGAGGATTCCAAGTTGGAGGCCAGAGGCAACCTGTATAACTTTGCAAGACCCCATCTCAAGATAAAACATGAAAAAGGAGCGAGGGGTGCAGATTAGTGACAGGGCACTTGTAAAGTATTCATGAGGCCCTGGGTCCAGCCCCAGGATGGCAAAGAAGAAGAAGAGGAAGAGGAAGAAGAAGAAGAAGAAGAAGAAGAAGAAGGAGAAGGAGAAGGAGAAGGAGAAGGAGAAGGAGAAGGAGAAGGAGAAGGAGAAGGAGGACAAAAGGAAAGAAAGAAAGAAAGAGAGGGGGGAGGGGAGGGAGGAAAAAGGAAAGAAAGAAGGAAAGTAAGAAACCAAACGACATAGGAAAAGAAGCACTGGAGAGAATTAGCATGATCAGAATCTAAAATATTTAGTGAATGAGATATACTGAAATTTCCTATTATCCAGAGTACATTTACCAAAAAATTTGGATTATGTACTAGATTAATTTGAATGCATTAAAACCCTGGAAATTACAAAAATATTAGTAATGGCTATCACATAGTAACCCTAAGAATTTGAGAAAATTTTGCCTTACAGTATTTAAATTTTACTGAAATTGGAAAGCACGTGACTTGCTGAGTTGTTAGGAGGTGATGATATATTTTATTAAGAAACTTGAAAGCAGGAAAATTAAATAACTCTTTGTGTAGAATATAGAGATGAACTGACTGACCCCCTGTCCATCCCACTTGAGCTTGTACTGATGAACTCTGTGTTCCTGGTGCCAATATCCTGTGCTTTGTCCTTTTTATTTAGTAGTACCCAGTACCATGTGTGCAGGCACATACCGCAAACACATGAATAAAGAAAGCATATCAATGCACCCTTCTCATCCACAAATGCACACTTCATACACTCCATTTCATTTCCCTATTACTCTGGAAACTCCTAATATAGTGTCTATTTTTGTTGATCTCTGGTTACAGCATAAGAATAAACCAATGTAGGAAACTTATTTTTCTCCAATACTTTTCTCCCCCACCCTGCACTATTGAGGAAACTAAGACTTATATAACAAAATAAATCACAAAATGCACTGACCAAATATAGTGTACATGAAAGTACTCTAGTAAATATTTGAGGATGTATGCTAAAGGAATGCTAAGTTAAAGGAGGAAGTCACAAATAGAGGTCTTACAACTTCATTCACAGTTCTCTTTAGAGTATACTTCAAGGACCACCTATAGGACAATTATATAAGTAGTAACTAGGCTAAACATATTTTGCCTAAACAAATACAAGCATATTGCATTATTGATTCTCAGCTGAAGAAAGTGAGTTTTAGTTATAGTCTTTACTTATAGTTCTGGTAAAAGAATAAAAGAAAGAAAAACTTTGTAGTTTCCTAAATCAGAAGTATATGAAGTCTAAAGTATTTATCTCATAAATTAACTCAAAACTTAATACAACTAAATTATGTCTAAAATCATGTCATTAATTTAATTTTAACAATACAGTACAGCTGAAAAGTTTTCTTAATTTACTTCTAAATTATATTTTCAACAATAATCCTGTTTATAATGCATACCAACTGAATTTATTCATAGAAATCATACCTATAGAAAGAAACTAAAAATTCTAAGTATATTTATACACTTATGGCTTTTCATGTTCATATATTAAGGCTAATAAGCAAAATGGAAGGATAGTTTTATTATAGAAGACATATGACAAACTGAAGTAAAAATTTCTCTGTTCAGTGTTAAGATATAAGCATTTCTTTGCCAATCATTGTGTTTGCTAACTAGACAATTAGCATTTTTATCATATAAAAGTCTAAACTTCCAGGTATAGAGAAAAATATGATGTCATTCATTACAAAACAGAACCGTAGGTTTATGTACTGAGAATATTTGTTTACATGTAAATTAAGTCATAGAATTCAAGAAACCAGTAAACAAGATAAACTAAAGGTTGACATTTTGACTTTATTGCACTTAAAACCATTTTAAGTTCATTTTGGGTAAATATGTTAAGTTAAAACATCAATATTACTACTTTTACACTCAGGTATATGTATGTTTCTTCTTTCATGCATGCATATATAGAGATCATAGTTCTCAGACATATGATGTATAATAGAGATCATAATTCTCAGACATATGATAGAAACCCTCCAAATGTTTTCATATGCTTTAAGGTATTTGTGGCAGGGAACCCTCAGTTGCACCACAGCGTGAGCCAAACTAATGTTCTTTGTGGTAATAAATTAAATTCAGTGTGCTTCATGAAACTGAAGCCATGTGCTCTATATTTACATAGTCTTATTAACTTATTTACTTCTTTAATTATTCTCTTTTGAAATTTCTAGGTAAAAATGAACTTGAAAGTGTGATATTTCTGTTAAACAATTATTTCCTCATCAACAACACAAGCTTCTTTAGGACAATTTTGTGTAATGTACTTCACTTACATAAATCATATCACAAGAGACCATGTAACTGGAATTTTAGGGCAAAGCCTCGGCTTGGCTCTAGAAATCCCAACAAACTAGGCATTCCCACCTGTCCCCAATACAATAATTAAAGACTAGAGTAACAGTGAGAAGCAAATATAATTGAGATATAATCAATGTGCATATTGGGAAGAGAAACCAGTAGAGGGGTTTAGTTGCCCCAAGCCCATCTTTGGGATACTGCCATGAGCTTTAGGCTCAGATAGTGGAAAAATTAGGGGAGAGCATGAGAGGTATGCATAATTAAGCAGATCTGGTAGATTCTGATCTCAGTTCTGTTCTGCAAGGCTGTCCTAAGGAAATGTTATTGCTGCTGTCGCTTGAGGGGAGCAACCTGACTCCCAGGAGATGATTACTCCTGCTCCAGGGTGCAGCCTCACCACCAGAGATAATTATCCTCATTTCAGGTTGGCCTGTCTTGCAGGCTTGCATGTGTTAGTGGGGTCATAGAGATGTTTACCAATTAGTCCTGTTGTTACTGGAATCCAAGTGGAGGGAGACTCATGACAAAATGTAAAGAGACAAAACCAGAGTCAGAGCCGGACAAAATGGAGTGAGGTAGGCCAGTGACCAGTGGCTTCCTTCAAAGTTATCATATATTGAATTGGATTGAATTGAATTAGAACTATTTTCACTATATGTTTAAACAGGCAATTCCCATTTTATATATTTTTCATCACTTATGCTTAAGATATTCTTGGGATATGAATATCATAGATGAAATTTAGATTGTACATCTTATCGGTAATTTATATGTTATTGTAGGAACAATGAAATTATTAGTCCAAAGACTATTTGTTAACTAAATTTGATTCATGAAATGTCTACAAATGGTACCCTTCCAAAATTATACTAAAAATTGTCTATATTCTAAAAATCCTTCATATTTCAAGCAAACTGAAATCACTAATGACATATACAGAACCAACAGTCACTCAAGAACCAGTCCACTGTATTGTCACAATGACAATAGGGCCTTAAGAAAAATTAAAGCTCTGTGAATTCTCCTCCGAGTTTGTTTATGCTTTTTGTTAAAATAACATTGATTCACCGGGCGTGGTGGCGTACCCCTGTAATCCCAGCGGCTCAGGAGGCGGAGGCAGGAGGATCGCAAGTTCAAAACCAGAGGCAGTCTGTGTAACTTAGTGAGACCCTTTCTCAAAAACTAAAAAAATGGTCTGGGAGTACAGCTCAGTGGTCCAGCACTTGCAAAGCATGCAAGCTCAAGGCCTTGGGTTCAACCCCCATTAACACAAAAAAGAAAAAACAAAAAAAAAAGCAAAAAAACATTGATTCATCTTCTAATGTGTTTGCTATTTTTAATTTTAGGTAAAATTTGACTTGTTTATACTTTGTTGAATACATTAAAAATACACTGTAAATTAATAGTTTAAGATGAAATCTTCCTAGTATTTTTCAATAAACTTAGATATGTTATTGAAATGCTAAAAATAACTTATTACTGAATCAATAATATATGGCTTTAAAAGTTACCAGTTCTTCCTTGTTTAATATGTGCTCAGGATGAAACTTATACAAAAAAATGCAAATTATATAAAAATTTTAAAATAATAACTTTGGAGATTTTCCAAAGTATTATGTTATCTGCTTGCTCTCCTCTTTCTGGAATAATCTAAACAAATTAAATCAGGTAGCTGAAAGGTTCCTCTGCTCTAGTGCTTGACTTCCATTCTGGCACAGTGACCCTGGACTCTCCACTGGTTTCTAAATTGCTTTATCATGTAATTTGGGAGGAAAAGAGGAAGAGAATCTACAATCAGAGGCAGCTGGTCGAAACAGGTGTTGCAGAAAATTATAATCTTATTTTGATTAATCCTGTTTTTTATAGCCACCCTCTAGTTATGCATGACAGGTATCCAAATAATCAAACATACAGTCTTTATTGCAACAATCCGAATTATTGTCAGGAGAAACATCAGGAATTACTGAAGCACTGATGCCAATATAATGTGTTTCATGAAATAGGCTTTTGTTATTTGATTATTTCTTTAATTTTCTGGGGAAAATAAATGTGAATATGTGTCTACATGGGTATGTGTGTGATCTCCATCACAAAAATGTGAGTTTTTCTGTACATAATGATGGTTTTAAATAATCTACAAATTTAAAAATTCTTTTTCAAAATAATTTTAAAGTGCAGCTTTGTGTAAACACACCCATAATAATCATTTTATGAAGCATCTGGAATTATACATGCATCTCTAACAAGGCATATACAACATTATGGATCACTGTGCAGTTATTAAAGCACTGTAGTATTTTTATTTGTGCATCAATGTTATTAAAGCATTTCTTCTCTTTTTATTGGGTCATTCATTCTCAACATAAAGCAATCACCATCATGAGTCACACATAGATAGTGGCAGCTGTCCAGCAGTCAATCTTTTTATGGTTCTGATGGTATATCGGTATAAAGGTTAGTTCATAAGTGATGTGGGGGTGTGAAAGTGGTCCAGTGAGAACAGCTAAACTGTAAAACTATTTCTCTCTTTTTACAAATAAACTCCAGTTAGGCAAATGAATAATTATTGTTCAACCAGAAGAGTTTGAATGGGCGCAATCATATATTTACTAGACTTAGGGAGTACCTTTGTTTGTTGTTATCGTGGGATGCCTTTGTGTAGGGTCTGACTTGTACATTAGAATGAAACATTATACAACATTTTGGAATATACACAATCTTCCTGTTTGAACCCAATATTGCAGCCCCTATGTTTCTTCTCATTTTGAGCCGTGACACATTAGCAAAAGGAGATCTTAGGGGCCTTACTCCATTTTTGTCATTATGATCGACACTTTGAGGAGGCAACTCTTATCCAGTTGTTTCTTGAATGCCTTCTACCTTGAGGGGCTCATTTTCCAGCACTATATTTGACAATGCTTCTCTGCTATTCATAGGGTTTTCAATAACTAATTGTTTTGGGAGTGGGCTGCCGAGTCCTTCTCCCTAGTCTGGAAGCTCAGCTGAAACTTGTCTTCCATAGGTGACCCTCATGGTTCTGTAATACTAGTGGCATAGCTTTCAGCATCACAGCAACATGCAAGCCCCCACAGCACAAAAAGCTGACAGACACAAGGGGGAGGAAGAACCTTAGGTATTGATGATTTTTTGGCCCAGTTTTCATTTTTCTAGTCACAGTACCCTTCTGCTTAAGTCCTCCCAATGGCTTCTGATCTCTCTAGAGATAAGATTCAAAGAAATGAGCATTACCGATAAGACAGTGTGACCTGCTCCTCACTATTTTCCCTTAATTACTTTCAATTTTTGATTGGTTCATAATATTTATACATATTTATGAAGTATAATGTGATGTTTTGATACATGTATACATTGGTTAATGATCAATTCAGGATAATTAGACTATCTGGCAGTTTTTAATTCTATAATTTCCTTATGGTGAGCATATTTTGAAACTTCTATTTAAAGATATGCAATGCATTATTGCTGACTATGTTCACCCCATTGTGCCAGAGAACACCAGAAATTATTCTTCCTACCTCACTGCATTGCTGTACCTCTTGACCATCATCTTTCCAGGTCCTGCTGTTGTACACTCTGCAGCCTCTAAAAACCACCATTCTGCTCTCAATTCCTATGAAATAAACTCCTTTAGATTCTACCTATAAGTGATATCATGCAGTGTTTGTCTTTACGTTCCTGACTTCACTTGATCTAGTGTCCCCAGTCCCTCCAGGATTTGCAGCAAATAACAGTATTTTTCCCTTTTTATGACTGAATAGTATTCTGTTGTGTGTATACACATTTACTTTGTCCTTTCATCCACTGATAAATGTTTATGTTGATTCCATTTCTTGACTATTGTGAATAGTCAATAAAAATGAGAATGCAAGAATTTCTTTTTTATTGGAAATTTTTAATGTACACCTTGATGTGATTCACTCAGACATGCTTTTCATTGTGACATTTCCATATATGCATTTTGTTGTACATTATACATATAAGTTCCCCCTTACCCTCTTATGCACTTCCTTCCCCGTCCCAACCCCCAACCGAAGACTACTCTTCAGTTTGCCTGTTTTTTCACAGTAATATTTTTCTATATATGTCTTTAGGTTCCAGTTCTGTTTAAGATAGAAACTTTTTCTGTAATGAACTTTCTTTTTACATTGTCAGAGCTATTACATTAATTTTCTAGTCCATCTATAAAAATATCATTCTTAGCTTTTTAAAATTATGTTCTGACCTCTGCATAGGATTTTTTCCTTCTTATAATTTTGATTCAGCTCCCACATATGAATGAGATCATGTGGTATTTCTCTTTCTGAGCTTGTGTTCATTCACTTAAAATAATTTTCTCCAATTCCATCCATTTTGCTGCAAATGACATTATTTCATTTTTTCTTGATTGCTGAGTAGTACTCCATTCTGTATATGTACGATAGTTGTTTTACCCATTCTTCTGTTGATGGGCACTTTGGTTGATTCCATATCCTTGTTATTGTGAAAAGTGCTGCATTGAACATGGAGATGCAGGTGTCTCTGTGGTATGATGACACATCTCCCTTTGGGTAAATTCCCAATAGTGTTTTAGATGGGTCATATGGTAGATCAACTTTTAGTTTTTTAAGACACCTCCATATTGATTTCCACAGTGGTTGGACCAATTTACAGCTCCACCAACAATGTAAGAGTGTTCCCTTTTCCCCACAACCTCGCCAGCATTTGTTGTTATTTGTTCTATTGATCTTGGCCATTCTTACTGGTGTTAAGGTGAAATCTCAGAGTTGTTTTAATTTGCATTTCCCTAACAGCTGGGGATATTGAGCATTTTTTCATGTGTTTCATGGCTTTATGGACCTCTTCATTTGAGAACTGTTTATTCTGTTCCTTTGCCCATTTGTGTATTGGGTTATTTGTTTTCTTGGGAGTTTTTTTCTTGAGTTCTTTATAAATTCTGGCAATTAGACCTTTGTCTGATGTATAGGATGCAAAAATTTTTGCCCATTAAGTGGGGGTTTCCTTGACTCTGTTAATTATTTCCTTTGCTGCACAGAAGCTTTTTAATTTCATGTAATCCTATTTATCTGTTCTTGTTGCAATTTCTTGAGCAACTGGAGTCCTATCAAGGAAATACTTTCCTATGCCTATATGATGGAATATATTGCCTATCTTGTCTTCTAGGAGTTTTAAAGTTTCTAGTTTTATGTTGATGTCTTTTATCCATTTTGAGTTAACTCTCCTGCATATTGAGAGATGTGGGTAGTTTTCATTTTTCTGGAAAGTGCAGATATTTCTTCAATGTACTGATTTCATTTCTTTGGCTATATATACTGTGATTGGATTTCTGGATCATATGTGAGTTTCATTTTTAATTTTTGGAGGAAATCTCCACATTGTTTTCACAATGGCTATACAAAATTACCTCCTACCAACAGCATAGAAGAGTTGCCCTTTCTCAATATCTTTACTGGTTTTTGTTATTGTTTGTCTTTTTGATAATAGTCACTCAAGCCTAGGTGAAGTAGCAGAATTCCAAAGCAAAATTATCAGCGCTTTCTGTTGTTGTTATCGTGGCTTTTGTTTTCATTACTGATTCAATACTGCTTTTCACTGTTCATCAACCTTGGTTTTCTAATTCTTCATGATTCAATTTATGTAGATTATATATGTCCAGAAATTTATCCATTTATCCTAGGTTTTCCAAATCATTGGTGCATATTTGTGCTGTCAAGTCTGACTCATAATGACACTATGTACAATAGAAACAACACCCCACAACACCGTGCTAGGCACACAATCTTTTTCTATGTCTAAGCCCATTATTGTAGCCACTGTACCAACCCATCTTGTTGAAGGTCTTCCTTTTTTGTTATTGTTGTTCTGCCACTCTCCCAAACATGATGTCCCTCTCCAGGGATTAGTCCCTTCTGACAATATGTCCAAAATACATAAGTCACAGTCTAGCAATCCTTGCTTCCGAGGAGCCCTCTGGGCGCTCTTCTTCTAGAATGGAACAGTTATTTCCTTGAGGAGTCCATGGTATATGCAATATTTATCTACAGGTCCATAACTCAAAAACATCAATTCTTCTCCTGTCTCCCTTATTCACTGTCCAGCTTTCAGAAGCGCATGATGTGACTGAAAATACCATGGCACGAGTCGGGTGCACCTTCTTCTTCAATGTTACATCTTTTCAACACTTTAAAGAGGTCTTTTGCAACAGCTATTCCCAAGGCAATGTGTCTTTGATTTCTTGATTGCTGCTTCCAGGATATTGATTGTAGATCTGAGTAAAATAAAACCTTAGACAAGCTCCATTTTTTCTCTGTTTATCATGAAGTTATTTACTGACCCAGTTGCAAAGATTTTTGTTTTCTTGATGTTTAGATGCAATCTATACTGAAGGCTTTGTTCTTTGATCTCCATCAGTAAATGTTCCAAATCCCTTCCACTTTCAGCAGGCAAAATTGTGTCACAGCCATAACAAAGTTGAATAATGAGTCTTCCTCCATCTCTGATGCCACACTCTTCTTCATAAATTCCAGTTTCTCAGATTATTTGCTCAGCACAGAGATTGAAGAGATATTATGAAAGGATATAATCCTGTTACACTCTTTTCTTGACTTTAAACCAAGCAGTGTTTCTTTGTTCTGTTTGAACAACTGTCTCCTGGTCCATGTACAAATTCCTCATGAGTACAATTAATTTTTCTGGCATTCCTATACTTTGAAATGGCATCCATAATTTGCTATGGTCCATACAGTTGAATACTTTTGTAATAAAACATAGGTAGATATCCTTGTGGTATTCTCTGCTTTCAGCCAATATCTGACATCAGCAATGATGTCCCTGGTCCCATACCCTCTTTGAAACCAGTTTGACTTTCTGGCAGTTCATTGTTTATATACTGTTGCAGTGGGTTTTGAATGATCTTTAGGAAAATTTTACTTGCATGTGATATTATTTATATCATTTGATAATCTCTCCTTTTGGTTTGATTTCCTTTCTTGGGAATCAGCACAAATAAGGATCTTTCCCAGTCAGTTGGCCAGATAGCTGTTTTCCAAATTTCATGGAAGAGATTTTAGACAAGTGAACACCTCCAGTGCTGCATCTCTTTGTTGCAACACCTCGATGGATATTCCATCAATTCCTGGAGCCTTGTGTTTTGCCAATGTCTTCAAAGTAGCTTTGAATTCTTCCTTTAGTACTATTGGTTCCTGATTTTTTTTTTGTTGGTAGAATGACTGTGTATTTCTTCTCTCTTCTTTTGATATGTCTTGTTTCATTTAATGTTTTCCTTGGAGAATCTTTCACTATTGCTATTTGAGGCTTGAATTTTTCTTCAATTCTTTAAGCTTAAAAAAAAAGATTCTGTTTTGTCCTTTTGTTTTTCTATCCCCAGACCTTTGCACGTATCATTATAATATTTGATTTTTCTACTTGAACTGTCCTTTGAAATATTCTGTTTTGTTCTTTAACTTTGACATATTTTCCTTTTATTTTAGCTGCTTGGTGTTCAAGGACAAGTTTCAGAGTCTTTTTGACATGTAATTTAGTCTTTTCTTTTTTTCCTGTCTCTTCAGTAACTTTTTTCTTTCCTCATGAATGCTGTCTTTGATGTAATGCCTCAACTTGGCTGGTCTTTGAGCATTAGTGTCTAATGCATTAAATGTATTCTTGAGGTCATCTCTGAACTGAGGTAGGATATACTCTATGTCTAATTTTGGCTCTTGTGCACTTGTTCTAATATTCTTCAATGTCAGTTTGAACCTGCATATGAGCTATTGATGGTCTGATCCACACTCAGCACCTGGTCTCATTCTAATTTCTAATATTGAGGTTTTCCACTGTTGCTTTCCAGAAATGTAGTCAAGTTGGTTCCTGTTTGTTCCATCTGGTGAATTCCATGTGTAGAGTTGCAGTTTATGTGGGTGAATAAATGTATACGCAATTAAAATTTCATTGAGCTGACAAAATTCTATCATGGGATATCCAGCAACATTTGTGTCACCAAAGATATATTTTCCAAGTACTGAGATTTGTTTCCATCTTTGCATTCCAAGTTATCCAGTAATTATTACTGCATCCTGACTGCATGTTTGATCAATTTCAGACTGCAGAAGCTGGCAAAAATCATCCATTTCTTTAATTGTAGACTTAGTGTTGGGTGCATAAATTTGAATAACAGTCATATTGACTGGCCTTCCTTATACGCATATGGATATTATTCTATCACTACAGCATTGCACTTCATGACAGATCTTGAGCTATCTCTTTTGATGATGAAATGCAACCTCATTTCTCTTTAAGTTTCATTCCCAGCCTAGTGGACCATATGATTATCTGATTCAAAATGGCCAATACCAGTCCATTTTAGCTCACTGATGCCTATAATGTTGATTTTCATGCGTACCATTTCACTTCTGATGATTAATAATTGTCCTACATTCATACTACATACATTCCACATTCCAATTATTAATGAATGTCTATAGTTGTTTCTTCTCATTTTGAGTCATGCCACATCAGCAAATGGAGATCCCAACGGCTTTATTCAATTCCTGCCATTAAGGTTGACTGTATTTTGTGGAGGCAACTCTTGTCTTACAACCTGGGGCCACATTTTCTAGCACTATATCTGACAATGTTTCTCTGCTCCTTATGGGGTTTTCAATGGCTAATTGTTCCAGGAGTGGCTTCCAAGTTCTTCTCTCTAGTCTCTCTTTATCTGGAAGCTCAGCTGAAATCTGTCCACCATGGGTTGTCCCACTGGTATCTGAAATACCTGTGGCATAACTTTCATCATCACAGCAACACACAAGCCCACACAGTATGACAAATTGATAGATAAGTGTTTATCTTTCAAATAACAACTTTTCATTTCACTGGCTTTATTTTTGTGATATCTATTTTCCATATTTATACATTGATATTGTTATCTATTTACTTCTACTTATTTTGGTTTTGATTTAAGTTATTTTAAAACTTGTTTTGTATTTTAACATATGATCTGTCCTAGAGAAATGTTCTATGTGCAGTTGAGAAGAATGTGTATTCTGCAGTCTCAGGCAGAATGTTCTATAACTGTCTGTTAGCCCCATTTTATACAGTACATGGTTTAAATCTGATCTTTTTGTTGTTGACATTTTGTCTGGATAGTCTGTTCATTGCTGAAAATGGGGCTGTGATGTCCCCCACTATAATAATAATCCAGTTTATCTCTTCCTTTATGCATATTAATGTTTGCTCCATGTAGTTAGGTGCTCTGATATTGGGTGGATATATAGTCACATTTTTTATATTTTTCTATTTTATTGGTCCCTTTATCATTAATAGTGAATTTGTTTCTTTCTATAATTTTATTATACTTGAAATCAGTTTCACCTGTCAGAATACAGCTACTCTTGCTGTTTTTGTTTCCATTTTTGTAGAATATCTTTTTTTGATCATTCGCTTTCAGACTATGTGTGTCCTTACTTGTGAAGTGGGTCCCTTGAAAATGGCATACAATTGGCTTTTGTTTGTTAATCTGTTCTTTCTCTGGGGGCTCTTAATTAGAGAATTTAATCCATTTATATTCGAGGTACTCATTGATAGCCCTTGCTCCTGCCATTTTGCTTGTTTTCTAGTTCTTTGTAAGCCCTTTTTCCTTTTTCTTCTTTTACTGGCTTCTTTTGTGGTTAAGTGATTTTTCTTTAATGGTGTGTTTTGATTTTTTTTCTTTTTTAGTGTATTTACTTTAGGCTTTTTATTGTTGGTATCATGATCCGTACTAAAAATGGTCCCATGTATAGTTATAACAGGATATTCTAAACTAATCTCAACTTAATTTTTGATCATAAAAAATAACTCCTTCAGCTCTTCTTGTGAGACAAATCTGAAGTGAATGGATTCCTTTAGCTTTCATCTTTGCATCTCATTCATTTCTAAAGGATAGTTTTACTAGGTACAGTATTTTTGATTGGCATTTTTCCTTCCTTGAGCACTTTCATTATATCATCCATCTCTCTCGGGCCTGCAGGTTTTCTGTAAGAAGTCTGCTGTTAGTTACATTGTGACTCTTGTATGTAAAGTATTTATTATCTCTTGCTGTCCTTAGAAATTTGTCTTGATTTTTAAAAGTTTCATTATTATGTGTCATAGTGGTCTTTTCCTTGGGCTGTATTTGATGGGAAATTGTGTTTCTTATAACTAGATGTGGCTTCTTTCCTGAAACCTGGGAAGTTTTCATCCAATATTTCTTTAAGTGTATATTCTAACCATATTTCTACTTCTTCCCCTCCTACGATTGCTATTTTTGTGTGAGTGAGGACATGATAGTATCTCATAATTTCCATAGGCTATTTTCATTCTTTTAATTCCCTGAGTGTATAATTTCAAATATTCTGTCTTCAAACTCATGGATTCCTTGTTGGGCTTGATTGAGCCAGCTGCTGAACCTATTTGCATGTTTTACTTCCATCAACATATTGTCAACTCCAGAATTTCTTTGCTCTTTTGTTCCCTTTAATTGATTTATTTATTTAGTTTGCATACAATATAATGAGTTTCATTATAGAATTTTTTATAAAATTGCATCCTGTATTTTGCACTTGTTCCCTCTCTCTTTATCCCCCTATGTTACTCACCCTCTCACTCCCAGTAATCCCCTCTTACTAGTCCCCTCCTCCTTCTGGATAAGTCCACATGTGTTCTCCAATTATATATGCATATATATATATATATTATATATAATATATATATGCATATATATATGCATATTATGCATATATAGGCATATGCATAATATATATATATATATATATATATATATATATATATGCCTTCATGGCAAAACTAGCTTCAGTATATAAGATATGAGTGAAAACATGTGGAATTCTCTTTCTGAATCTGGCTTATTTTGCTTGAAATGATCATCTCCAGAACTATGCATTTTCATGAAAATGGCATAATTTCATTTTTTTTCTAGCTGAATAATGTCTCACTGTTTATATATAACATGTTTTAAAAACATTCATTTATTCATGGACATCTAGGCTGATTCCTTAGCCCTACAATTTTGAATAGTGCTATAATATATATGGAAGGGCAGGTGTCTCTGCGATATAATGCCCTAGATTTCTTTCAGTATATTCCCAGGAGTAGTATAGCTGGATCATATGGTATTTCTATAGTAGGTGTATTTTTAGGGTTTTTTTTGTTGTTGTTGTTGTTGTTTGTTTGCTTGTTTGTTTGTTTTTTCAGCACTGTGGGATTGAACTCAGGGCCTTGGACATACTTCCCAAGTGATCTATACCTGGGCTATACTCTAAGCCCCTTATGTGATTTTTGTTTGTTTGTTTCAGCTTGAGTCTCACTACGTTATGCAGGCAGCCTCTGGCCTCAAACTTGCCATCTTTCTGCTTCTGTCTCCCAAATCACTAGTGTTACATGTGTTTACCACATGCTATGCTTCTATTTTTAGTTTTCTGAGGAAATACCATACTATTTCCAAGGTGGCTGTTCTACTTTACAGTTCACCAGCAGTGTAAAAGGGTTTCTTTCTCCTTGCATTCTTGCCAGCATTTGTTATTGTTATTGTTTGTTTTGTTGAAGCTAGCCATTTTGGAATCTCAGTGTAATTTTGATTTACATTTCCCTAATGGCTAAGGATGTTGGATTTTTTTTTCTTTTTCTTTCTTTCTTTCTTTTTTTTTTTAGTACTGGGGGTTGAATCCAGGGCCTCACCCTTAAATGCTTTGAAAGTGCTGTACCACTGAGCTGTATCCTCAGCCCATTTTTTTTTCTTTACTTTTTGAGACAGGGTCTTCCTAAATTACACATACTGCCTCTGGTCTCCAAATTGTGATCCTTCTGACTCCACTTCCCAAGCTGCTGGGATTACAGCCATATACCACAGCGCCCAGCTTTGATGTTGAACATTTTTAAATATAGTTATTAGCCATTGATATTTCTTCTTGGAGAACTATCTGCACAGTTCCTTTGCAAACCTAATGATTGGATATTTTGTTGTTTAATTTTTTGAGTTCTTTATATATCTTAGATATTGATTCTCTGATAAATCTATAGCAAAGATTTTCTGTTTCTGTTGGCTTTCCTTTTATTCTATTGATTGTTTCCTTTGCTGTGAAAAAGCTTTATATTTTCATGTATTCCCATTTATCAGTTATTGGTATTATTTCCTGGGCTATTGAATCATACTCACAAAGTACTTGCCTGTGCCTATGTGTTGAAGTGTGTTCTCAAAATTTTCTTCTAGTCATTTAAAAGTTTCTGGCTTTATAATGATATCTTTGATCAATTTTGAATAAATTTTTGTACAGAGTGATAGATATGGATCTACTTTCATTCTTCTACATATAGAAATCTAGTTTTCCCAGCACTATTTTTTGATGACACTATCTTTCAGGTGGCTATAATAGTGTGGCCTGCAGCTGTATCACTGTGGCATCCAATCCTGTCAGATCTCGGAAGCTAAGCAGGGTCAGGCCTAGTTAGTACTTGGATGGGAGATTGCCTGGGAACACCAGGTGCTGTAGGCTTGGAAGAAGGACCCAGCAACCCACTCCCAGAAAATAATCAGTCATTGAAAACCCTATGAATAGCAGAGAAGCCCTGCAATAGTGTTTCATCTCCTGTACATAAGGTTTCCATGAGTACACCATACCTAACAACAACATAGTATTATGACTTTCTTTCTGAATCTTCTAATCTGTTCCATTTATCTTCATGCCTGTTTTTGAACCAGTACCAAGCTATCATCTGCAAATAGGAATAATGTGACCTGTTTGTTCCTTATTTAGGTCCCTTTTATTTCTTTCTTTTGCCTTATTGCTCTGGCTAGAACATCAATCATTATATTTAATAAGAGTGGGGAGAGTAGCCACCCTTGTCTCATTCCTGATTTTAGAGGGAATGCTTTCAATTTTTCTGGTTCAGTATAATGTTTCTATTTCTTTGTCAATATTCTCATTTTATTCATGTATTCTTTTCCAAACTTCATTTCATTTTTATCTATATATTCTTGGAGTTCCCTGAACTTTTATAAGAGGATTATTCTAAATTTTTTTCTGACATTTCAAAGATCTCTTTCCCTGGAATTCATTGCAGATGTCAGAAGTTCCTGAATCTTTGTAATCTTCTTCTTTTTTTTTTTTTTTTGTAATATTGGGGTTTTGATCTCAGAGTCTCTACCACTGCTTCCCAGTTCCTTTTTTATTTTTTTAACTTGAGACAGGATCTCGCTAAGTTATGCAGGCTGCCTCTGACCTCAAACCTGTGATCCTCCCACCTCTGCCTCCTAAATCACTGGGATTGCAGGTGTGTACCACTATGCACAGTAAACCTTGTGTTCTTGTTTGTGTTTATGCATTCAGAGGCAACTACCTTTTCTGGTTGCAAGCATCTGTTAGAAGTGATCGGCTTATTTTTTTGTTGCTGTTTTTGTTTTTTATATTAGCTTATGATTCTGGCTGGGCCAACTTGTGATGTCCATGCACAAAAAGAAATTGTTTGCACATTCACCAGATTGCCAGGCAGCTGGCTTTGTTGTCCTATTTGGCAAGAGTAGTAGTTAAGATCTGCAATTAGCCTCAGCTCCCAGGTGGGCACTGCAATTGCCTGTGATATGGCTGAGCCAAAGTGTATATGTATTGGCAATGTGATTATCTTGTTGATACCTGAGAAGAGCCTTGAGGTGGTTCTTGAGGGAATTGTGAGCACTAATTATACTTCCAGGGGTGGTAAAAGTAGTGCCTGTTTTTTTTTTTTTAATCATAATTTGCAGCATTAGGCACATTCCTTCCTGGGTAGGATCTGGAAGTGGTCTTTGAGGTGGTACTAGCACTGCTTATGCTCCCAGCTGGGACAGAACCAGTTCCTTCTAGTTTTGTGATTTTCAGCTTTGGTAGTGTCCCTCTGTGAGTGAAGCCTGGGGTGGATTTTGAAGCCACAGGGAGCACTGTTTAAACTCCAGGTATGTCCTGCTGGCTATCAGAATTCACTGTGGGGGTCTTACCCTTCCCTGGGTGGCCCCAACTTATAGAAAGAAACTAGACTTGGAGGCTGGCCAAGTAGGTATTCAAGCCAAATAGCATTTCCTACCTCTTCTGGGAGCCACCAGCTGGGCTTTGCAGGTGGGCTATGATGTTAACTGGTATCTCTGATAGAAAGCTACTGCTAACTGTGTTTTCACTAAAAATGACATGCTGGTGTCTGTGGACTCTGTCTCCTTGCTTGTTTCTATGTATCACAAGGTGGTGTAGCTATTTAGTTTCCCGCTAAATTCCCCATGATGTAATAACAGAATGGAAACTGTGGTGGAAAGCGTCTCAGAATCCTAGCAAAGTTGGTTTTGTGCTTCCTTTCTTCTCTTTTCCCTCTGTGGCAGCTACAGTGCCTGGAAACTTCTCTGTTTGTGCCACTACGTCAATGTGGGAATGGAAGAGGTGTAGTGTGATGCAAGCATAATTGTTTCTTTTACTCTTTCATGTGGACTTTTATACACTTTAGTCATATATAAATCTTATTCTCATATTTTAGAGTTTTCCCCAAGGTGTTATCTGTGGGTAATTACTAGTTGATCTATCTGCAAGGAGAGAAAAAGTTATTATCTCCTATGCAGTCATCTTGATGTCATTCTCCTCCCCACTTTTATTCATGGATACAATTTAATATTGTCTTCCACATTCTCACTCCACTCCAGACAAACAGATATTCTTTTTCAACTTCTGAAGTTTATTTCTTCCCAGATATAGATGATTTATTTCATTACCACAAACAAATCTTTGTGCAAATGTCACTTTTATGGTAAGTACTTCCATAACGTCCCTATTTAATATTATCATCTCCAGAATTCCATTTCTCCCACCTCTTTCTTTAAATATTTTCATACTTGTAATTGATAATTTTAGACTGGTAAGCAAGATGGAAAAATAATACAGACTTCCTTTATACCCTTCATCTAGCTTCTTTTCATCTTAAAATCATACACAATAATGTGTTCCCCAAAACTGAAGAATTAACAATGGAACGGAACTATAGTACTAACTAAATTATATTAATTGTTGTTGTTGTTAGGTGCTGTCAAGTCAGTGTCTGACTCATAGTGACCCTGTGTACAATAGGTGAAACACCATTGTTAGTGCTTCACTGCTAGTCATATGGTTTTCAATGGCTGACTGTTTCTTGGGAGTGGGAATGGGTTGCCAGATCCTTCTCCCAAGCCTAAACTATCAAAACTATTGCTATTACATTACTGTCAAATGAACAAAAGCATCTTTTCCAAATGTTTACAATTTCTTTATTGATGTACTTTTTAGCCTCCTCATATAGAGGCATGTCTTTTTAGTGTGTCCTGTGGCATTTTCTCAGTTTTCAAATGTTTTTGATGACTTTGAAGAGTATTGAGCAGGTATTTTGCAAATCATCCCTGAGATTACATTTTTTAAAAATTCAGTAAAGTCATAAATTGTAAAAATTATCTACATGTATTGTTTAGATTTCTGAGATAAAGACTTGTTTCTTGTCCCTCATTTATATACTGAACCATTTATGCATTATACCTAATGCATATTGTTTTATTATTTGAGTTTAAATACAATATTATTATTTATTTTGCTGATAAAATTGTCCCAGATTTGGCCATTGGGAAGTCTTTTATAATAATGGCTCCTGTACCCTTTGACATATCACCCTCTTTTTTATTTAGCATTTTCTTATTTTCTGACAGTACAAGACACCTTGGTTGATTTTGTATTTTCCCTTTCACAACACTAAACTCAAGGATTTCTCAAAGCCACTAGGTCTAGTCTTTCTCTGTGGGCAGAACTAGGAAATATATGTTTACTAACCCATGTATATATACCCATACAAGTCTATACTTATTTCTGTATCTCTCTACAAATACTATACATACTGTATACTCTCTCTATATATATATATACTGTGACAAGACTTCTCTTAATCAAAAAAACCCTTTGTGAGACCTTAATCAACATCTGATCCTTCAACCAAACCTTTCAGTAGCAAAGGAAAGTTGTTGGTTTTTTATTTTTTTGTTGTTGTTAGATGCCACCAAGTTGAGTCCTACTCATAGCAACCCTGGTACAACAGAATGAAACACTAGCCGACATTGTGCCATGCACAAGATGTTTTTTTGTTTGTTTGAGCCTATTGTTACAATCTCTGTGTTTCTTCTCATTTTCAGTTGTGCCACATCTACAAATGGAGGTCCCAGGAGCTATATTCTATGCCCATCATTAAAGTATACCGTACTTTGAGGGGGCAACTCTTCTCCAGTCATTTCTTGAGTGCCTTCCAATTTGGGGTGATCATTTTCTAGCAGTATATTTGACACTGTTTCTCTGCTATTTACAGGGTTTTCGATGGCTAATTGTTTTGGGAGTGATCTTTCTCCTGTCTTAGTTTGGAAGCTCTGCTGAAATCTGCCCAACATGTGTGGCCTTGCTGGTATCTGAGATACCCATAGCATAGCTTTCAATATAACAGCAACACACAAGCCCCCACAGCATGACAAACTGACAGACATGTGGGGAAGAGGAATGTTAGGTACCTGAAAGTGTGGGAGAGAAAATGAAATGAGGAAATTCAACATCTGTGTTTAGAGCCCTTCATCCAGCCATCTCCTTTTCAGCTTAAATCTTTGCTTTGCTTTCCAAAGAACAAAGTGCTCAAATTCCTCCTCCTCACTAAGATTTTTGCTTTTAAAATACATTCCTTCTTTTGGAATTTCCTCTTTTCTAACATCCTTCAGTTCTACGTTTTAATTTCCTCAAGTTTTCTATGGGAGAAGGGCATGCAGTCCACTCCCAGAACAATCCTGAAACAATCAGCCATTGGAAACCTTATGAGGGTCTCTATGAGTAAGACACGACATGAGGGCACCTAAGAACAACAACAACGACATGTCACATTTTTTGAGTACCTAAAAGAGATTTATTTATTATTTACTATGGCATCAGATAGGAGCAATCATTGCTCAGGGTATTTTTTTGTTATCATTATTATTTTTATTCAATTGGCATACAGTACAATGAATGTCATAATACCATTGCATCAAGTACTTTGCACTTATTCTCTCCCTCATTACCCTCCATGTTGTTCTCCCTCCCTCTCCATTAATTCCCTCCCTCCTCCAGATAAGTTCCTTTGTATTTTCCATTCTTAGATACATGCAAATATATATATATATAATATATGTGTGTGCATATGTGCAAATATATATGTGTATGTGTGCAAATATATATGTGTATGTATATATATGTGTGTATGTGTGTGTACATATATGTGTGTATATATGTGTATGTATGTGTGTATATGTGTGTATGTGTGTATATATGTGTGTATGTGTGTAAATATATATGTGCGTGTGTATGTATGTGTGTATACATGTATATTCCTTTTAAGGTAGATTTACCTTCCTCATAGGATTGAAAAATGCAGTATTTTTCTTTCTGAATCTGCCTTAATTTACTTAAAATGATGATCTCCAATTACCAGAATTTTCCTGCAAGTAACGTAATTTCATTCTTCTTTTTGGCTGAATATTCATTGTGTGTGTGTGTGTGTATGTGTGTGTGTGTGTGTGTGTGTGTGTGTGTGTGTGTGTGTATAATGAGTATATGTATATATATTTTTTTTTCACATTTTTGTTGATCAGACCTAGAAACTGTGGACAGTGCTGCAATGAATACGGAAATTCAGGTATCTCTGTGGTATGAAGACTTATTTTGCCATGAGTGATATAACTGGATCATATGGCAATCATACCGATTCCCACAATGTCTTTAGTGTTTATAATCCCACCAGCAGTGTAAAAGTGTTCTATTTTCTCCACATCCTCATTGGCACTTGTTGTTGATTATTTTGTCAATGCTACCCAGTCTGATTAAGGTAAGATGGAATCTCAGTGCAGTTTTGATTTACATTTTCCTGATGGCTAAGTATGTCGAATATTTTTCACACATTTATTGGCCACTTGCTTTACTTCTTTTGAATTGTCTATTCAATTCCATTGTCCACTTACTGATTGGATTAGTTTTGGTGTTTAATTTTTTGAGTTCTTTATATATCTTATGTATTAATCCTCTGTCAGATGTATAGTGAGCAAAGATTTTTCTCCCATTTTATGGAGGTCTCGTTTTACTTTATTAATTGTTTCCATTACTGTGCAATAGCTTTTTAATTTATTTTTTCTGGCATTGGGTGGTTAAACCCAAGTACTTACACACACTTTACAAGTGCTCTACCACTGAGCCACACCCTCAACCCCTTTTTTATTTTTTATCTTGATACAGAGGCTCTCAAAGTTATGCAGGTTGCCTCTAGCCTGGAACAGGGGATCCTCCTGGCCTCTGCCTCCTACATCACTGGGATTACAGGTGTGTACCCCTATGCCCAGCCCAAAACATTTAATTTCATGTAATCCCATTTGTCAAATTTGGTACCATTTCCTAGACTATTGAAGTCCTTTTCAGAAAGTACTTACCTATGTCCATGTGTTGAAATATTCCCTACATTTTCTTATAGTAGTTTCAAAGTTTCTGGTTTTACCTTGAGATCTTTGATCCATTTAAAATTGATTTTTGTACAGATTGAGAGATACAGATTTAGCCTCATTCTTATACATGTTGATATCTAGTTTTCTCAGCCCCATTTGTTGAAGAGGTTATCTTCTCTCTAATGTATATTTTTGGTACCTTTGTCAAAGACAGGTGGCTGTAGCTGTGTGGGTTTACTCCTAGGTCTTCTATCCTATTACATTGATCTTCATGACTATTTTTGTCAGTACCAAATTGTTTTCTTTACTATGGCCCTGTGATATAATTTGATACCACATATTGTGATGCCTTTTGCATTGCTCTTATCACTTAGGATTACTTTGGCTTCTTTGCTTCCATATGAATTTTAGGATTTCTTTTATTTCCATGAAGTGTATCATTGGAATTTTCATGGGGATTTCATTGACTCTATAGAATGCTTTTGGTATTTAGTCCTTTTGCAGAATATTAATTCTTCCGTGAGCAAGAGAGTTCTTTCCATCTTCTAGTGTGGTTTTTTTTTCAATTTTTTCTTTAGTGTTTTGAAGTTTTCATTGTAGAGGTTTTTAGGTTCCTTGGTTGAATTCATTCCAAGTATTTTATAGGTTTTGGAGGCTATTGTGAATGAGATTGTTTTTTAATTTCTTTCTCCTTGGGCTCATTAATAGTATGTAGAAATGCTATTGATTTTTGAATGTTGATTTTGTATCCTGCTATGTTGCTGAAGGAACACATCATATCTAGGAATTATCTGGTGGAGTCTTTAGGGTCATTTAAGTATAAGATCATGTCATCTACAAGAGACATAATTTGATTTTTTGTTTCCTATTTGTATTCTTTTTATTTCTTTCTCTTACATTATTGCTCTAGCTGAAACTTCAATTACTATATTGAATAAGAGTGAGGAGAGTTTTCTGTTTTGTTGTGTCCTTATCTGGTTTTGATATCAGCATGATACAGGCATCATAGAATGGGTTCAGGAGTAATCCTTCCCTCTCTATTTCATGGAATCATTTGAGGAGGCTAGATATTATTTCTTTGTTAACTGATTGATGTAATTTCACTTTGAGCCTGTCAGGACCTGGGCTTTCCTTTGTTGAGGAGTTCTTTACTACTGCCTTAATTTTGCTACATGTTGTAGAACTGTTTACATTACTTACAGGTTCTCAAAGTAATCCTTGATTTTCCTCTGAATTTCATTGCTATCTTTTGTAATGACTCCCTTTTCACCTATAATTTTATTAATTTGGGTCTTCTCTCCTTTAATGTAGCTACGATTTTTCAGTCATATCTTTTCAAAGAACAAACTTAGTTTCATTGATTCCTTGTCTTGTTATATTAGTTTCCATTTCATTGATTTCTGACTTGATCTTTATTATTTCTTTTTGTCTAAAATATTTGGGATCCACTTCTTGTCATTTTTCTAATGCCTTAATATGTGTCATTAATCATTTATTTCAGCTTTCTTTGATTTTTTAATTTAAACACTTACAGCTATGAACTTCCTTTTTAGAACTGCTTTTGCTGTATCCCCAAAATTCTGGTAAGTTGTGCTTTTATTTTTGTTTGATTCTAGGAATTTTTAAATTACTAATCTGATTCCTTCAATGATCCTTTGATCATTTAAAAGTATGTTTTACAATTTCCATATATTGGTAATATTTTAATAGCTTTTATTGCTATTCATTTCTTGTTTTATTCCATTGTGATTTGATAAGACACAAGGGATGATTTCCTTGTTTGCTAAAGCTAGTTTCATGAGCTAAAATGTGGCCTATTTTTGAAAAAATAACCCATGTGGTACTGAGAAGAATCTGTATTCCACACCTGGTGGGTGAAATACTCTGTAGATGTCTATTAAGTCTAGTTGGCCTGTAGTGCTGTTTGGCTATGAAGGTTTTGTTGTTGTTGTTTGTTTGTTTTCTTTTTGTTTGGACAATCTGTTTATTGATGAGAGTAGGGTATTAAAGTCACCCATTATTATGGTATCTGGATCTCTCTCTTCCTTATTGACAGACATGTTCCCTTTATGAAGTTAGGTATGCTAGTGTTCAGTGAATTGTTATGTCTTCTGGATTGATTACTCTCCTTATCAACATGTAGTGACCTAGTGACCATTGTCTTTTCTGATTACTTTAGGGCTGAAGCAAATTTTATCTGATCAATATAGCAACCCTATTTTTTCTTGGTCTCTCATGCTTGTAAATCAGTTTCTCTCCTTTCATTTACAGATATTGTGTCTTTTCAAATGAAGTGTGTCTCTTGAAGACAGAAAATTGTTGGGTATTATTTCTTAATACAATTAACTAATCTTTATATTGAGGGTTATCATTGAGACGAATTTGGTATTTTGTGTCATATTGTTGATTATTTCCAGGTTGTTTTGAGTGCTGATTATTCTTTACTTTCACCCCTGTTCATATCATGTGTTTGCTGGTTTACTAAATTTGATATCCTTGCTTCTTTCTTCTTAGCCTTGATGTGTTCATGTGTTCCTCTCATGGTATTTATTCATTCCTGTATTCCTGTAATTGTGTCTATCTTTCTTCTTCCACTATGTGCAGGATTCCTTTAAGGATCTCCTGTGATGCTAGTTTATTTTTCATGAATTATTTAATTGTTTAGGTTTATCTTGGAAGGTCTTTATTTCTCCATCTATCTTAAATAGTAACTGTGCTGGATATAGTAGTCTTGATTGGCAGTTATTTGCTTTCAGTGCTTGAAATCTATCATTCCATGCTTTCCTGTATTTTAGGGTTAAAATGGAGAGGTTTTATGTTATTCTGATGGGTTTGCCTTTGTAAGTGAGCTTGTGGTGTTCTCTTGCAGCATTTAATATTGTTTCTTTGCTTTGTAGTTTTAGAATTTCAACTATGATGTGATGTGGAGAGGATGTTTTCTGGTCATGTCTGCTTGGAGTTCAGGTTATCTCTATTGCTTGGTTTCTTCTTCTTCACCTATATTTGGGATATGTCCTACTATTATTTTATTGAATAAATTTTCTATGCCTTTGGCATTAGTCTTCCTCCTTCTTCTACACCATGGATTCTTAGCTATGTTTCTTCATTTTGTCCTGTAGTTGTTTGAAGTTGTGATCATATTTTTTTCTTTGTTGATGTCTGAGTATGTTTTGTTAGGTGCTATTGACTTGAGTCCAAATCACAGCAACACTATGAGCGTTTCCAGTAACTGATTGTTTTGGGATTGCTTCAGGAAAGGATTGCCAAACACTCCTATTTTTGTGGTGCTAGGGATCAGACCCTGGTCCTCAGAGAGTTCAGAGCAGCACTCTACCATCTGAGCTAAACCTCAGCCCTGTTTGAGTATAATTTTCTTTTATTTTGTCTTCCCTCCATAATATTCTTTCTTCTGCTTGATCAGTCTGCTGGTGTTACTTTCTATTGTGATTTGTATTCATTTTATTGTGTTTTTCAGTTCTAACATTTTTGTTTGATGTTTTTATGATCTCAATTTCTTTTTTGATGTTTTCTTCTACATTTCATAATATTTTGTCAAGTATCTGAATTGACTTAGTCATTTAATTCATCTGCTAATTTGTGTGTTCCTTGAGATCATGTTTCATTTTAATAAGCAGACTTTTGAATTATTTATGATTTCTAGTATTTCATTACCTTGAATTTCATTTATTGAGGAGTTATTGCCATTTGGATGAGTCCCATTATCTCACTTTTACATAGACATATCAGATTTCTATCTTTTGTCTATCAGTTTTCAATTTCTAAGGTGTAAAATGTCAACAAAATATAAAGGCATTAAATAAAATTAAAGGTAAGATTTCCTTAAGGAATAATCAGAGACATCCTTAGTAGCAACATAGAAAATTACAATAATTGGATCAAAGCTGTAACCTAATAGCAAAAGCAGAAAAATGCCATATATATGCCATATATATATATATATATGCATATATATATATATATATATATATATATATATATATGGGCTGGGATTTAGCTTAGTTGATAGAGTGCTGCGCTGCAGACTCTGAGGTCCCGAGTTCAATTCCCAGCACCACAAAAATGGGAGAAGGACCTGGCAATCCACTCCCAAGGCAATCCCGAAACAGTCTGCCATTGAAAACCCTATGAGGGTCGCTATGAGTCGGATACCCACTCGATGGCACCTAACAACAACAACAACTATATATATATATCTATATATATATATATATAGATATATAGATATAGATATAGATATATAGTTTACAAGGAATCTTTTTTCTTTTTTCTTCATTAAGAATTCTATGATAACCCACATTAATTTTGCTAATATAATATATAAAATGAGTGCTCAAAGTTCCTATTCACTTAATTCTTTCAAAGTAGAACATTTTTCACAAGTTTTAAAATTACTTTTCTTCTTAAGAAATTTAGCCATAAAGAAATGGAATATAAAAACTTGCAAAGGCATGACACATTTTGTTTTACTCTAGTAATTATATATGATAGATATAAAACACATATGGCCACCATTTTTATTACTATAGGTAGTAAGTTTCATTACCATTGACCAGGTGGCAGATCTGTTCACATTCCAAAAATTTACTTTTGAAGATCTCTACAAAGGGCCCCCTTGGCATTAGTCAACAACAGAGAATGCCTGCTTTAATGTCAACACTTGGTTTTAGCATCTGTCATTTTCTTTGCTGCTCATATCCTGCATCCTGGATTTTTCTCTTTGTTTCCAAACGTCTGCTACTTGTATTATGTTTGCTTTTTTCTTTTCTTGCACTTTAGAAGATGTGTATTTTAAATAAAAAATCTTAATTTGGTTAGTATAAATTGAATCAATGATGATTAAAACATTCAAAGATTCAAACAATGCAATTGAACATAAAGTGTGCATGGGTAGTTTTGGTTGATGGCAACAATTGAAGGAATACAATATATGTTGTCTATAACATATTTTCCAATGACTCAAATAGAAAGATGGAAAAAATTTCCATGCAAATAGTGAATAATAAGCAGCTAGTGTATTTATGATTTTACCTGAGAAAATAGAATTTTACAGTCCTATTACAAAAAGCAAATGAGAGAGTTATATAATGAAAAGGTGAATCAATCAAAAATATACAATAATTACAGGCATATACTTACCCAGACACAGAGACCCAAAATACATTAAACAAAGACTGAAAGATTTGAGTGGAGAAATTGCAAGTTCAGCAACCATAGTTGATGGCATAATACTCCATTTTCAGTCATATGTAGGACAGAGAGATTAGCAAGCAATTGGAAGACTTGAATAATACTATAAGGTAATGAAATATACATTTTTCTCAAGTACAAACAGAACCCTGTCCAAGAAAGAATACATGTCACAAAAAATAATCATGACAAATTTTAAGTGATTGAAATAAAAGCATGTTCTCCAAATAAATAGAATACAATTTTTGTTATTAGAAATTAATAAGAAAATTTTTGAATGATATGTAAATTTAACAATATGCTCTGCATTTTTTCTTGGGGCTGTTGTAAAAGTGTTACAAACATAAAACAACAGAAATTCATTGACTCAGTCTACTAGAAGCTGCAAGTCTTAAACCAAAGTCTTTCCAGGACTGTAATTCCTCTGCAACCTGTTTGGGAATCCTTTCTTCACTGTTTTTAGCTGTTGGTAGTGTTCTAACAATTCTTGGTAGTCATTGTACTGCAAATGCATAATTCCAATCTGTGCCTCATCATCATACAGCATTCTTTCTGTTAATCTCTTTTTATAGGGCCATCTTCTCATAAGGACACTAATCATGACGTATCAGAGGCCCACCTTACTCCAGTATAAACTGATCTTAATTTTCTCTGCAAAATTTTTCTCTTATTTCTAAATAAGGTCACATTTTGTAACAGTGGACATTAAAAGTTCAATATATTCAGGGAAGCAGTGTTAAACTTATGACACACTTGAGTGATGAAAAGGTCAGAGAAGAAATTGCAAGAAAAAATAGTAAAAAAGACTACAGATGAATACCTATATATACAGATGCCAAAATCCTTAACTATATAAAAGCAAACTTAACCCAGTGTGAAATATATTTAAAGAATTAAAGACCATGATCTTGTGTGACTTATCCTCATTCTTAAGACTAATTCACATATGAAAATCATTCGATGTAATAAAATTTGTTGATAGAATAAAAGAAAGAGAAAACATTTAATTATCCCAATAGATGCATAAAAGCACTTGGTAAACCCCACCACCATTCCATGACATAAATGTACTAAACAAACTAGGAAGAGAAAGAAATTTCCTTAATCTAATAAAAGTCATCTGTGAAAAATTGGAATTGACTTGATGAAACACTAAAAGATCATTGTCCTGAAATCAGGAACACGTTATAATAGCTATTCTTGTTACTTCTATTCAATATTATGCTGTAAGGTCTAAGAAGAGCAATCGGGCACTAAAGTGAAATAAAGTCATCTAGATGTGATGAAAGAAATAACACTATTTCTATTCACAGATGATAGGATACATAGAGAGAAATTCTAAAAAAAACATACACAGGTTATTAATATTAATAAACATGTTCAGAGAAGTTTCAAGGTGTGATATCAGTATACAAAAAGTATGTGTTTCTACACAGTCACTGTACAATCAAATAATGAAATTAAGAAATAAACTTCATAAATGATAGCATCAAAATGAATAAAATATTTAGGAATAAATTTAATCTAAAAAATGCAGGCACTGTACCTTAAAACATATAAAATGTTGCTGAGAAAATGAAAGAAGAAATAAGAAAAGTCAAAGTTTCTCCATATTCACAGAGTGGAAGACTCACTATTGCTAACAGAGTGAAAACATACAATCAACTTAGATAACCTTTGTTGTTGTTGTTAGGTGCCATTGATTTGGTGTCCAACTCATAGTGACCCTAGGTACAACAGGCAAAACACTATTGTCAGTGCTCCTCTGCTATTCATGGAGTTTTCAATGGTGGATTGATTTTTGCAAGTGCGTTGTCAGGTCCTTCTCCCAAGATAACCTTTAGTGGGAGAATAGAAAAAAAATAGTGTATTTACACAATGAAATACTATTCAAACATAAGAAGAAATGAAATTCTTTCATTTGCAGCAACCTGGACATAATTGTTTTAAAATTACCTTTCTTCTTAAGAAATTTAGCCATGAAGAAATGGAATATAAAAACTTGCAAAGGCATGACACATTTTGTTTCACTCTAATAATTATTGCCGGGTCCAGATCCACTCATGATGGGTAAACAGAGTCCCCACATGAGGAAGAGTATCTTTAATAAAGGGATTGGAAGGAAAATCCACCGAAAAGGGATGAGTACTCCTAGCCTCAGAGGGAAAGTCTTCTGAAAAGAGAATAGTACCTCCAAAAGGTCTCTTCATGGATAGGGACTTGGAACCCCATCTTTTCTTTTTCTTAAATTTTAATTGGTCATATAAAATCTTCTGGGTCTGTGAGAAGTGCTGATTCAAATTGGGAGTTGACAAGCCTTAGCAGGCTTTCTCTAGAGGAATTCCTGAATGACTTCCAACAGCATATTCTCCTTAAGTCAACACAAACTAAAGCCTTTGTACTGACAGCTCTACAGTAAGCAAATCATTCTGATAAAATAAAGCACCCATTTGTCATAAAAATGGACTCAGTGGGGTGACACACAGGTAACAGGTAACCACCCCTAAATCCTGCATAAAGTTAAGTATAGTTAATTAAATTAGACACAGGAGTTGTAGGTGCTCAGATCATCTTGGTTTATGTCTTTAAAGTAAAATACAATTTGTCTCTGAGTTCATCTTTTACTTTGATTACCAACATAACACTCATGTGATAAATTAATCAAGAGATTGTTAACAAAACCTTGATGTAATCCATCAATGCTACCAACTTCCTTGTCTTTTTTCTGACCTTTCATAAGATTTAGTGAGTTGTAATTCTGTATAGCCTGCAACTGTAGCCCTGTGGCATCTGATCCTGTCAGATCATGGAAGCTAAGCAGGGTCTGGTCTGCTTAGTACCTGGATGGGAGACTGTCTGGGAACACCAGAAGCTGTAGGCTTGGGAGAAGGACCTGAGAACCCCCTCCCAAAAATCAATCTGCCATTGAAAACCCTATGAACAGCAGAGAAGCACTGACAATAGTGTTTCCCCTGTTGTACAGAGGGTCGCTATGAGTCAGATACCGACTCGATGGCACCTAACAACAACAACAACAATTCTGTATAAAAAGGCTAAGTTTTCTGGAAATAAATGGAACAAGGTCACAGGGCCTCTGAGCTGCTGTGTTTGTTACCCATCACCAACTCCTCATCCGCCTTTGGGAAACCCTGGATTCTATGTAGGCTGCAGCTGGGCTGCGGCAATATATGATAGTAGTTATATATGATAGATATAAAACACATATGGCCATCATTTTTAATACAATCCAGACACAGAAAGATTAGTATCACAAGTACTCACTCATTTGTGGAAATCAATATGCAAAGCTTATAGAAAAACAGAATGGAATCATAGCCAGTAGACACTGTGAAGGTTAGGGGGAAAAGTGGCCAAATAATTTCAAAATGAGTACAAGAGACCTTTCTGGTTCTTCCTTAGCACAATCGGTAATTATTGATTACAAAAACCTCCCATATGTTTCAAAATGTCTAGAATAGTTTGGAATTTCAAACACATAAAAATGCTTAATGGCTGAAGAGATGGCAATGCTTATTACATTGATTTGATTGCTACACTATATATATATATATATATATATATATATATATATATATATATATATAATTTGTATCAGATTACATATTTTACCTATTAAAGATGCACAAAAATAAAATAAATTAACAAACAAGTAACCAAAACAATAAGATGACAATAAAAAACAAATTCATCTAGAGATTGAACGCAGTTCTTCTCAAAATTCCAACTGGCTATAATTATTATTATTGTTTGCAAAAATTGATACCATATTTAAAAATTCAAATGGATGTTCAAGGAACCCTATATTGTCAAAACAATATTGGAATTGAATAACAAAGTCTATGAGTTAAACTTTCTGTTTTCAAAATGTACTAAAAAGCTACAGTAATCAAAACAGTGTCTATAACCATAAGAAGAGACATACAGATAAGTACAACTGAGGAATTAGAAACTTATTTTTGAGGTTAATTTATTATCAGGACAATTGTCAGGATCATTTAATGGGCAAAGCATATTCTTTTCAAAAAGTGGATGCTGGAAACCTGGATATCCACATGGAAAAGAATGAAATTGTAATTATGTCTCACACCAGATCCCAAAATTAACACAAAATGAATTATATATAAATATAATAGCTAAAACTTTAAAACACTTAGAAAAATGGGAATAAATGTTCATGAGCTTGCATTAGGAACAGTTTCTCAAACATGACACCAAAAGCAACCAAGAGAAAAAAATTTGATTTTGACTTTATCAAAATGAAAATTATTTTTGTATCAAAGGACATAATCAAGAAAGAGAAAACATAAAAGCAATGCGAGAAAATATTTATAATTTATATATCTTTAAGAGACTGTGGTTGTTGTTAGCTACCATCAAGTCAGGTCCAACTCATAGTGACCCTACGTACAACAAAATGAAACACTCCTCAACACTGTGTCATGTCCAGCACTATTGTTAGTGCTTCTCTACTATTCATAGAGTTTTCAAGGGTGGATTGTTTTGGGAGTGAATTGCCAGATCCTCTTCCCTAGCATCCAACATCTGGTATTCCCACGTATCTAGAAATTATAAAACATCTAAAATTGAACAATAAAAAGAAAAGCAACCTAATTTTTCAAATGGTTAAAGAACACAAATAGATATTTCTCCACTGAGCATAAACAAATAGTAATATGCACATGAAAAGATATTATGTATCATTATTCATTAATGAAATGCATTTTAAAACCATAAAGAAATACAATTTTACATCTACTATCTTTGTTATAACAAGATTTTTATTTTTAAAGGGAGAAAATAGCAATTGCTGTCCAGGATATGGAGAAATTGAAACCCTCGTCATTATTGGTGAGGATGTAAAACACTGAAGCTGCAAAGGGAAAGAGTTGGCAGTTCATCAAATATCAGTATTCTTTCCCTATCCATTTTCCCTATCCAGATTCATATTCCAATTGTTTTAGTCAGACTCAGTCAAATGCCATCTAAAATATCAAATGGAAAATCTCTAAAACAAACCATAAATTTTAAATTGTGTGCTATTCTGAGTAGTCTGGTAAAATTTCAGGCCATCACACTCTATATTGCCTAGGACATGAATCATCCCTTTGTCTAGCATATTTGTGCTCTATACACTACTCACCTGTCAGTCACTGAGTCTTTGTCATCAGATTTGTTGGTATGGTATCACAATGCTCGTGTTCAAGTAATCAATGTTTGACTTATCAATGGCCCCAAATTGCCACTATGTGCAATATTGCTTAATTAAGGTGGAAAAGGCATTATACTAGGTATGTACATATAGGAAAAGTATTACAAAGCAAATGAAAATACTGCAATAGATGTACCTATAATTTCCTAGTTCTCAGTTACATAAATAATCAAATCAAAATAAAATTTATTGTTACCACATTGACTTCTTGAAATTGAGACCCAGTGTACTCTTGCATCCTAATCAAAGTAAATTCTTTCAAAGATGATAGACATTCTTCCAAAGATGATAGACATTGCATAGTCTTGTTTAAGTAGAGCTTTGAAAAATTGTTACTTATGTTGATATTTAATTATTTTAAAAGACTTAATTGATTTTAATGAGGTTTAGTCCATTTTCATATATTTATTTCCTATTTTAATTTTTGTGAGTAGCCTGTTCAGGAATTAATCATGTTTTCTTAAGTCTTTTGTTTGTCAAATTTTTATATTTAATTTAAAAATATTATTTTCAAAAGTATTCCAACACAAAATGCATAAAGTTAAAAGTTAATCCCTGGGTTTTTACACTCATTTCAGCTATCATAAATAATCTGACATATGAATTTAAGACATTTACAGGATGAATAAGTTTAACATACCTGATGTACAGACATGTGAATGTAACAATGAAACCCATTATTTTGTATAACGAATATATACAAAATTTTTAAAAAAGAAAACAAAGACAATATGCTTTGCACATACAGGTTCAGTATCACCATCAGAAATATTTTGACTAAAGCCGGGTGCGGTGGCGCATGCCTGTAATCCCAGTGGCTAGGGAGGCAGAGTCAGGAGGATCACAAGTTCGAGACCAGAGGCAGTCTGCATGATTTAGCGAGACCCTGTCTCAAAAAGTAAAAAAAATGGACTGACGGTGCAGCTCAATGGTCCAGCACTTGCAGAGCATGCAGGCACAAGGCCCTGGGTTCAACTCCCAGCACCGGGAAAAAAAAAAAAAAAGATAGAGTGAGAGAGAGAGAAATATTTTGACTAGAAGTGTTTGGATTCTGGATATTTTAGATTTTGAATATTTGCACATGCATAATAACATACCTGAGGGATGAAGACAAAGGCTAAAAATGAAATTAATTCATATTTTGTATATGCTTTATGTCCTCAGCTCTACCACCCTGGCTTCTGATCCCATCAGGCCGGAAGCTAAGCAGGGTTGGGCCTGCTTAGTACTTAGATGGGAGACCACCTGGGAACACCAGGTGCTGTAGGCTTGGGAGAAGGACACAGCAGCCCACTCCTAAAAAACAACCAGCCATTGAAAACCCTATGAACAGCAGAGAAGCACTGACAATAGTTGTCAGTTGGGAATGACCTGATCTAGGGTAGTGTTTGATCTGTTATACATAGAGTCCTATGAATTGGACCAGACTTGATGGCAACTAACAACAACAACAAATGCTTTATATACATAGACTAAATATAATTTGATGCAATTTGTAAAAAGCTATCTTCTCTATTAGAATAGCTGTTTCTACACAACTCCTAACAGTTTTATTAAAAATCTGTTGTTTTCTAATTTTGTTAGTTGAATTATGTCTGATTGGTTTATATTTCTGAATTTTTGAGTCATAATATCTTTTATGTACTCATTGCCATCTGTATTTTTTGTGAGAATCAACTTTTCAGTCTTTATTTGATTGATTTTTTTTTATTATTAATTTCACTTAGTGACCAATTATATCATTTGTAGAAACTCTATATGGTATGGCAATTAATCATTTTTCTATTTAATATAGCAAGTGTCTTAATATCCATTTTTATTTTTGCTGTGCGTATACTTTTCTCATTCAAAATATGTTATTACTTTTAGTAAAATCAGGCAGTATTTTTCTATGGAAAAATATTGGCTTATGAGTTTCATGTTTGTAAATACCATAACTTGCCAATTTTATAAAAAGATTCAGAAGAGTTTTTTAAATTAGTTTGCAGTATATTTTAAGCAAATTCTGAAATTTATTGCCATTAAGCTTATTTGATATATGCTCTGAATTATTTGCCTAATGCAAAATTTCTCCAAGTAGTGAAATAGTGCAGTGATTCTAAAATTTTTAACATAGTGTATATCTTCACCATTTTATCATATTTGTATATTATCTGCACAATTATTTATGTATATTTTATTTATATTAGCTTTAACTTAACCCTTTTTAAAAATATAGGCTTAAGTTACAGTGTTCATGATTTGGGGGAAGTAGGTGAGTTGAGGTACATGTTAGATAATTTTCTTATACAGGTTAACATAACAAATGCCTTTTAAAGCTTAAAATATTCTCCTCTAAGCCACATAAAATAATCTTGTTTACATTTGCTGTAACATAAATCACACTTTGGGGAATGCCAACATTTCCCCAAGGATTCAAAATGCCATCCTGTCCACACACCAAATTTCAAAGATGGATGCTTTGATTTCACTCCTTTGTATTTCATTTTAAAATTGTAGCCATACACTAAAGCTTCTTGTGTTTCATGTTTTATTGAATATAGAGTTTTATCTTGTTTTTGACTATAGTTTTATTATTATTTCATTGATATTCCTCCACTGACTTTTTAAAAAATTTTATTGTATATTATTGGTAAATTACACATGAACTTTAAATCAATTTGTCAAGTTACACGGCAAACCCTTAAATTAAGTTGGCCATAAGGATTAGTCAATCACAAGCTCATTTTTTTTCACAAAATTGACTTCAAACCATTTATTCAGTAAAATAG